>JAKWJA010002497.1:29462331-29762944 GCA_027704765.1 Solanum habrochaites
AATTTGGATTAGGAAAGTCATGCCATGAGAGTAACATGCATCATCATACGTATCATATTATAAACATCACATAACGTCGTACATATAGCACATAACATATTGCGTATATCAAATAACATCTTTCATATCATTATTTCATATGCCATGAGACTTTGGAATCATGGACTTGACCTAAAGACTTACAAAAAATGAGGTCTCAACATATGGGACCTCAACTAGGGAGCCTTCTTTAGCAAACACAGAGTCTGCTTCATTCATTCATACATACTTCATTTCATTTCGTTCATAGTCTAGTGTGAACACAATATATACTTAGGATGTATGTTAAGACTTTCATCGGGTTTGCTGTGCAATGATAAAGAATGACCTAGTGTCATTACTTAAGTCTAGCTCACCTCTTGATCATCCTATCCTAAATACCATTAGTATCATACATTTCATTATGTGCATCATTTGAGAATGACCTCATTCATTCATTAGGAACTTTAACTACAACCGACATAGATCAAGTGAGCATTATGAAATCTAGTGTCTCCCCTACACTGAAAAAAGGTGGAGTTACCGGCCAAAGTGACCCAAAACATGCTAGCGTACATAGGAATTGAACCCCGCTAGATCCCTATATTTGTTGTATAGGTTTGAAGAATAGGAGATATAAGGAGGTCTACCCGACATGATGAACAGTCTCATCTCATGAGAGTTACGTAAACCTCCGCCATCTCGAAAGAATTCATCAGCGCTCATAGCTAGTCTGTCGGTGCTTAGTACAAAGTTCCATTACATTAAACTCATACGTCACGGATGCTGGCTTCTAGTATGAGGACATCATATCTCAATAGATGATTTCTCATCTCATCATTAATTTTAAGTGAATTATTCTCAATACTTTCATTAGAGTGTTCATAAAGACTGGTCTCTTCATTAACTTTACACTCTAATAGGTTAGTACGTTTTGGTAACATTCCCTTAAGCTCATTTGAGATTGCTCTCATCTTTTACATTAGCCTCTTATCATATTGTCACCACATTTATTAACTTTAGCACATTTGCTCTTCATAGTTACTCACCTTTTATTACGTGAATGTTAATTTCATCATATGCCAATGAACTTGGTTATTTAGTGTGTTTCACACTCTTACTTAATCCTTCTAGGGTTTAATCATTTCATTGTTCATTTCATCATTTCATTACATACATCTTGGGTTCACTTACTTCTAAGGGTATACTAGACTAATGGGTCTATATATACAAGCTTTGAGGCTTCATTCATAGTTCGTTCAAGTGATGCATATCTTCTTATGATTATGTGATACAAGACTTATGCATGTTGTAAGTATGCCAAAATCTTGATTTCTATCTAGATAGCAACATTATTTTTGAACATTTATTGACGTAGAATGACGTATCAATATGGATTTTGGGCAAGGGAACCCGATTGTGAATCCCTTGGACAACACTTACATTTTTATTTATTTAGTTTGATCCACACGACTTGGGGACCCAAGATCGAGCCCCAAAGCCTTCATTTCATTCCCCCCGTGATTTCTCCTTTTTTCGTTCATTGGGACTGAGAGGATGTGGAATCGAACCCCCACAACCTCATTTTCTTTTTATATCCTTCTCTTTAATTTCTATCCTCTTGGCCGAGGGGGTGTGGGTTCGAACCCCCGCAGCCACACTTTAATTTTGTCCTTAATTTTTCTCAGTTCTGCCTAGAGGTCGTGGGTTCAATTCCCATATGCCTCAACCTTTTATTTTTCTTTTTATTCCTCCTTAAATCTTATTTAGAGGTGGTGGGTTCGAATCCCTGTCCTCTTATTTCTTATTTTTTTATTTCATTTTCGAATCAAGGCACATGGGTTCGAATCCCACATGCCACATTCTCTTTTTCTAACATTATTTCAATGATTTTTAACATGGTGAGGTCACGGGTTCGATTCTCAGTGGCCTCACTATTTTAATTCATTTTTACATAGCATGATAATCCCCTTCACTTGGCCGAAACTCAGATGCTGGAAATTTTTGCAGCCTTGTTTCTCACCTCTTTCAAATTAAATGTTTAGACGTTTTAAGTAGTTTTTAGTGAGTTTTTTAGGTGAATCTTCATGGATTCATTTGACTTATAGTTTGCACTCAAATCAGAATTTTTACATCACTTATGAACATCACAATTTAAGCAAGTTTGTGCACAGGAAATACAACCATAAACATGTCATTTTTCGAACTTGAATCCAAGAGTGTATATCACTGATACACATTCCACACACATCATATTTCACTTAATTTTGGACAACATGCTCAATATTCATATGATTCCGAACATACATACGTAAACATAACCGTCACGAAAACACATTACATCCCTAATTTCTACAAGCAAACATACCCAACGTATGATTCGATGGGAGATAGTGTCAAGGACATGCAACGGCGAACAATCCTAGTTTTTGGAAAAGATTCGTCAGAACCTTAGGGGTCTCGTGGGAAAGGAACCAAGAGAGAAGAGAACCCATACATTTTTGACATTCAAACCTTGACTTGCTGCCCAAAACTTTCTCCAAAGATCATGTCCAAATCCCTTCAAATTTAACACCAATTTGACTGACAAACCCCTCTCTTTGCCTAACGTGTTGATTAGCATTTGTTTTCTTATATTTTCGTGTGAGTAGTTCAAGTTTGAAGAACTTTGGTCAATGTTTTGTTCTTGTAGTTGTTTAGGCAGAGAGAACGTGAAAGAGAAGAGAGAATGATCGTGTGTTGAGCGATAGACGTGATTAAGGAGAGTTTTCTTAGGATTAGGAGTTTAGTTTAGGACTTAGTCAAATAAGGTTTAGTTAAATGGTAAAATGTGATTTCCATTTTATTTTAATTCAGCCAATAAATATTAATTAATTAAATTAATAACAATTTAAATAAAAACAATTTAAATCATTGCTTTCATCTATGTTCGAACCCGGGTGGAGCAAGACTTCACTCAAAAAACCAATTTTTAGCTCTCTCTCCCCAAATTTCACCTCCGCCTTACTAATTAAATAATTATTTACATATTTCGGATACTTACGTACTACCCTTAGCCTAGAAAAAGACAATTTTACCCCTAGACCCTCCAAACATAAGATTTCCCCTTTTTAAGTCTTGTAAAGACTCATCCGGGTAAATCTTCATATTCGGAAGCCTTATATGGCTGAACCCAACCTTTCCTAGGTCAACTAAATCTCCAAGTTATTTGGATTTGCTGTCGAAATTTTTAAGAGGTCTGGTTCTACGCGCATTAACCCGTGTGAACCCGGTCTAATCGTAGGCATTCTAGACACATTAAGCATTACTTAGCATATAAATTTTTAGGGTTGTGACATTGTCCCCCCCTTAGGAACATTCTTCCCCGAAAGACACTACTAACTATCTAACGTAATGCCATTCATATCATAACATAGTTACTATGCACAATTAAGCAATAGCAACAAAGAATGAAGAGATAAGGAAACTTAGACTTAAGGGTAGGAAGTCTAACCTCAAGAGCTGAAAAGATAAGGGTCGCGAGATCTCATATCAGCCTCGACCTCCCACGTAGCACTCTCAATAAGATGATTCCTCACGAATACCTTCACTATGGAAATCTCCTTGTTCCGTAGTCGCTTGACCTGTATGTCTAAAATCTCAACAGGTACCTCCTCATAGGATAAATTTTCATCAACCCCAAACCTTCAACAGGTAGAATTGATGCGGGATCACCTAAGAACTTCTTTAACATAGAGACATGAAAGACTGGATGAATAGAAGCTAGATCCGCAGGCAATGCCAACTCATAGGCCACCTTACCCACACCCTATAGGATCTCATATGGCCCAACATACCTCGACTCAGCTTCCCTTTCCTGCCAAACCTCATCACCCCCTTTATAGGTGATATATTAAAATAGACCTGGTCACAACCACAAAACTCCAAGGGTCGTTTCCTGTTGTCTGCATAGGATTTATACTGAGTGTAAGGAGTATCCAACCTGTCCCTAATCACCCTGACCTTATCTAAGGCCTCATGAATGATCTCTGGACCTAAACTGGATGATTCTTCAACCTTGAACCACCCAAGTGGAGACCTACATCTCCTACCATACGGTTCCTCAAACGATGTCATCAAAATGCTGGAGTGATAGCTATTATTATAGGAGAATTCTATCAATGGCAGATGGTCGTTCCATCTACCCTTGAAGTCAATCACACATTCTCTCAACATATCCTCCAATGTCTGGATGTTTCACTCTTTCTGCCCATCAATCTAAGTATGAAAGGCAGTACTAAGATTCACTTATGTGCCTAATCTCTTCTGGAAGGATCTCTAGAAATATGAAGTCAACTGAGCTCCTCTATCTGAAATACAAGACAAAAGAAATCCCATGCCATCTCACAATCTCATCGATGTAAAGTCTTGCATAAACCTCAGCTCTGTAAGTAGACTTCACAAGGATAAAGTGGGTAGACTTAGTCATCCTGTCCAAAATAGCCCATATGGAGTCATGCTGTCTCCTAATCTTCGAAAGACCAACCACAAAGTCCATATTAATGGAATCCCATTTCTAAGTCGGAACCTCAATAATCCGAGTAAGACCACTAGGCTTTAGATGTTCTGCCTTAACCTGTTTACAATTATGACACTTGGCCATATATTATGTAATGTCCTTCTTAATGACATCCCACCAATAAATCTGCTTAAGATCATGATACATCTTGGTGGAACCTGGATGTATAGAATATCTGAAATTTGGGCCTCAACAATGATCTTGGTCCACAAATCATCAACATCTGGTACACACAGCTTGTCCTGGTACCTAAGTATGCCGTCATCTCCCAAAATAAAAAGACTCATTCATCTTAACCAACACTGAGTCCTTAAGCTCCACCAACACTGGATCAAGATGCTGACCCTCCTTGACTTCAACTACTAAGGATGATTCAGAACTAGGATGAACTGAAATACCCCCACTAGTAGAGTCAACTAACCGCACACCCAGTCTGGCCAGTCTGTGTATATCTTTCAGCAACTCCTTTTTCTCATCCTCAACGTGGACTGTACTTCCCATTCTCATCCTACTCAAAGCATCATCTGTAAAATTAGCCTTACCTGGATGGTAGTGTATATTCATGTCATAGTCCTTCAACAAGTCCAACCACCTTCGCTGACTTAGATTCAACTCCTTATGTGTGAACATGTATTGGAGATTTTTGTGGTCCGTGAACGTATCCACATGCACTCCGTAGAAGTAATGACTCCATAATTTCAGTGCAAACACCACAGCTCCAAACTCCAGGTCATGAGTGGAATAATTCTTTTTATGAACCTTAAGCTGTCTGGACGCATAATCTATCACCTTACCACCCTTCATAAGAAAACAACCCAAACCAACCCTAGAGGCATCACGATAAACAGTGTAATTCTCACTAGACTTAGGCAAAGTAAGAACCGGGGCTAAAGTGAGTTTGTCCTTGAGCTCCTGGAAACTCTTTTCACAAGTCTCCATAAATCGAAACTTGGCCTTCTTCTTAGTCAAAGTTGTCAGTGAGGCAACAATGGAAGAAAAACTCTCCACGAACCTGCGGTAGTAAACAACCAATCCAAGAAAGCTACGAATATCAGTGGGAGTAAGAGGATTTGGCCAGTTCTTAACAACCTCACTCTTCCTGGGATCTACCTCCACACCGTTGTAACACACAACATGACCCAGGAAAGTCACTAATTTAAGTATGAATTTATACTTGTTGAATTTGGCATACAATAGATGTTGTCTAAGTACTTGCAAGGTTAGTCTCAAATGTTGTTCATGCTCTTCTTTGGTCTTAGAGTAGGTGAGAATGTCGTCAATGAATACTATGACTAAAGAGTCAAGGTATTCATGGAAGACCCTTCTCATGAGATCTATAAATGCAGCATGTGCATTGGTGAGACCAAATGACATAAATAGGAACTTATAGTGACCATAATGGGTACGAAAGTCTATCTTTGGGATATCTCCATCTCTAACCCTAAGCTCATGGTACCCTAAACGAAGATCAATCTTCGAGAAGAAACTAGATCCTTGAAGCTGATTGAACAAGTCATCTATTCTAGGAAATGGATACTTATTCTTGATAGTGACTTTGTTGAGCTGCCGATAACCAATACATATTCTAAGGGTTCCATTTTTCTTTTTTCACAAACAACAGTGGAGCACCCCAAGGGGATATGCTCTGCTGAATGAAACTTTTATCAGTGACATCTTTTCACTGCAGCTTCAACTCTTTCAGTTCAGCTGTAGCCATTCTGTAAGGAGGAACTGAAATTTGTTTAGTATCGAGTTCTAAGTCGATACAAAATTAAATCTCTTGAGGGGGAGGAACTCCAGGAAAATCATCAAAAAATACATCTTGGAACTCATTCATTATAGGCACTGAGCTGTGGAAGAAATGTCATGATCTAAATCGTTAATACTCACAAGATTACATAATAACCTCTTGCACATCATTTTATTGGCCTTAAGGTTTGAAATCAAGGATTAGGATGACTCGAGATGTACCCCTCCCAGACTAACTTTTCTTCATTAGGGAAATGAAATCTTACAAACCTACTATGTAAATCCATATAAGCATAACAACTATGAAGCTAGTCGATGCCAAGAATAATATCAAAATCATGCATTGGTAACTCAACAAAATCTGCACACATAGTCTTACCACATACAACTATTTGGCAATACTTGTATACTCTATCAGTTCTTACATTCTCTCCTAAAGGCGTAATAACCACTATAGGATCATTCAAAACTTCAGGAAATATCTCAAAAGTGAGAGAAAGCAAAGGAGTTACAAAGGAAAGCGTAGACCCTGGATCAAGTAAAGCATAAGAAGAAGTTATTAATACTTGCAGTATACCTGTGACCAGATCAAGGGACTTCTCCTGCTCCTCCCTGCCCTTAAGGGCGTAGAACCTGTTCCTCTTAGGAGGATCGACTAGTGCTGCATCATGTGGTTTATGCCTAGGCTGAGTATTACCTCCATCCTAACCTCTTTTCTTTGGGAAGTCCTTAACCATATGCCCGCTCTTACCGAAACTAAAGTAGGCATTAGTTCCCTATCTGCACTCTCTATAGTGAGCACGGCCACACTTCACACAGTCTTTTCGAGGATGCTACATCTCACCTTTATTTCCCTTCTTAGACTCAGGTATGCCTCCTCTAGGTGTTGTACTCCTCTAAAAGTTAGAGTTCGCTGAATCTGTTGCCCCTTTTTAAATTTGGGCTGCTCACGGACGCCAAAGTTGTTCCTGTTCCCCTATTGCTAGGAACTGCCTGATAATGAGGCTTAGGCCTCCTAGCATCACGAACTTCTATCTGTCCTCTACCTACTGGACATGTACCATCAACCTTAAGAGGTCCATGTTATCGTGGAGCATCGCACACCAACATTACTCTTCCGAATCTCTGTTGATTCCTCTGAGGAACCTGCTCATCTCATCCGTGTTACTAGATACAAGGGAAGTAGTATACCTTCACAGTTTAAAAAACTTCAGGAAATACTCCCTGAATATCATTGATCCCTTCTTAAGGTTGATAAACTCCTCAACCTTGGCCTCACTCATGTCTCAGTGAAAGAATCTCTCCAGGAAGGCTGTCTTGAACAAATCCCAAGTGACCGGAACTCTACCGAAACTCAGCTATCTTGCCACATCTTGCACCAATTCTGTGCAACATCCTTGAAGTTATAAGAAGACAACTCTTATTTCTCAGTTTATATGGCCCCCATAGACACCAAAATCTTACGCACCTCATCCACAAGCTCTTTAGGATCCTCCAAAGTCTTAAACCCTGTGAAAATAGGAGGATTTATCCTCGTAAAGTCTCTTAGCCTGTCATCAAAACTATGAACTGGTAGGTTCTCCATCTGAACATTCTGCAAGTTGAGCTGGTCTGTCATGGCCTGGTCCTGCACTATGATGGCCTGTTCCATCTGGGCCAGAGATGTCCATACCTCAACATCAGTCAACCCAGAAGGGTTAACTGACATAGCCACTCCTTCAGCCGGAGACTGGGGTTGAACCTGATTTCCCCCGGCAGCTGCTCCTCCTCTCTTTTGACCAATTGTTCTCCTAGTATTCATTCTCTGAAAACAACAATAATTAATGTTATACATGCCCATAACACCAAGAAAATGAGATATTAGGAAAGGAACAATAAGATCATAAGAAGGGAAAATTTCCCACGCATCATGCAGTCTCTAATCCAGGATAGTGGTGCAATTCGCTACTATGACTTAGAAACTACTCAATGTGGTTGATGTGAACTTATTATTTTCAAAATTTAACCTAGTTCTCTGATACCAACTTTGTCACGATCGGAATATAGACACCAAACAAGACCGGCGTCGTTGACCTCTCAAAGGTTGCAGACAAGCCTTCATACGTCATTCTTACTTCATCCAGGTTAATTTTAGCAGAAAATTTGAAACTTTTTGTTTCTTAACATACATTTATACATACAAAATAGCATCATAGGCGTTCACAAATAGACCATCTAATAAAGAAATAATTAAATGAAAGAATCATATGATAATTTTATTAAACATATTTTTGCCAAAACGGCACCAATACAAAGTCTGAACAAAAAATTGAAAGAAACACAAGTGGAACATGCTTCACTAGCTATAGCCTACATCTAAGCTACATAATAATGGTATACATCCTTGAAATCTTGAGGACCTACAAAGTCCAGATGAAAGCTCAACATCCGGATAGCTGCAACGTCAACCTGTAAGCTCTAGTGTCCACCTGTGTCTGCACCTAAAATTGTAGAATTGTATGAAATTAGTACACACTTGTACTAAGTATGTGTATATGCAAGCACACACCAAGGACATGCATGAATAAGAATGGCTCTTTCCTAACAACATGATTATGGAATATCAAGTCACTGGACTTGCCAAAATGGGATTAGGAAAGTTCGTGAGCTTTTCCAATTTTGATTAGGAAATTCATTCCATGAGAGTAACATGCATCATCTTACGTATCATAGTGCACATAAAATATAACGTCTTACACATAACACATCACATATTGCGTATAACACATAACATCTTTCATATCATTCGTTCATATGCCATGAGACTTTGGAATCATGGACATGACCTAATGACTTCCCAAAAATTAGGGATCAACATATTTGACCTCAACTAGGGAGCCTTCTTTAGAAAACGCAGAGTCTGCTTCATTCATTCATACGTACTTCATTTCATTTCGTTCATAGGCTAGTGTGAACACGAGATATAACTAGGATGTAGTGTAAGACTTTTATCGGGTTCGCCGTGCAATGATCCATAATGACCTAGTGTCATTATTTATATCTAACACCTTTAGTATCATTGATTTCATTATGTGTATCATTTGAGAATGGCCTCATTCATTCATTGGGAACTTTAACTTTTAACGACACTGATCATGTGAGCATCATGAAATCTAGGGTCTCCCCCACACCGAAAAGAGTTGGAATCACCAGCCAAAGTGATCCAAATTATGCTTGCATACATGGGAATTGAACCCCGCCAGATCCCTATATTGGCAGTAATGGTTCAAAGACTAGGAGATATAAGGAGATCCATATCCGGCATGCCGAATTGTCTAATCTAATGAGAGTTACGTTAATCTACGCCCATACAAAAAGAAGGCATCAACACTCATAGCTAGTCTATCGGTTCTTAGTATAAAGTTCCATTACATTAAACTCATATGTCACGGAAGCTGGTTTCTAGTATGAGGACATCATAGCTCAATAGATGATTTCTCATCTCATCATTAGTATTATGTGTATTATTCTCAATACTTTCATTAGATTGTTCATAGAGACTAGTCTCTTCATTAATTTTTCACTCTCACAAGTGAGTACATTTTGGTAGCATTCCCTTAGGCTCATTTGAGATTGCTCTCATCTTTTACATTAGCCTCTAATCATATTGTAACCACATTCGTTAACCTTAGCATATTTTCTATTCATAGTTACTCACCCCTTATTACGTGAATGTTGATTTCATCATATGCCAATGCGCTTGGTCATTTAGTCTGTTTCACAATCTTACTTAACCCTTCTAGGGTTTCATCATTTCATTATTTCATTACATACATCTTAGGTTCCCTTTTAATCATATACTAGACTTATGGGTCTATACATACAAGCCGTGAGGCTTCATTCATAATTGTTTAAGTGATTCATATCTTCCTAAGATCATGTGATACAAGACTTTTGCATCTTATAAGTATGCTAAGATCTCAATTTCGATATAGGTAGGCAACATTATTTTTGAAAATTTATTCCCGTGTGACTTATGTATCAATACAAAATTTGGTCAAGGCAAACCGATTTAGAATCCCTTGGACAACACTTACATTTTTATTTAATTTGATTTGATCCACACAGCTTGGGGACCCAAGATCAAGCCCCAAAGCCTTCAATTCATTTTCCCCCTGATTTCTCCCTTTATTATTTTTTTGTTCATTGGGACTAATAGGATGTGGCATTTAACCCGCACAACCTCATTTTCTTTTTATTTCTTTCTATTTAATTTCTCTCCTCTTAGACGAGGATGTGTGGGTTCGAACCCCCACAACACCACTTTAATTTTTCTCCTTAGTTTTTCTTTGGTTCTGCGTAGAGGTCGTGGGTTATATTACCATACACCTCAACCTATTATTTTTATTTTTATTCCTCCTTAAATCTGATTGATAGGTGGTGGGTTCGAATCCCACTCCTCACATTTCTTATTTTTATTTCATTTTCGGATCAAGGCAAATGAGTTCGACTCCCATATGCGACATTCTTTTTTTCTCACAATATTCCAATGATTTTTAACATGGTGAGGTCACGGGTTAGATTTTCAGTGGCCTCACATATTTTGATTCATTTTTATATAGCATGATAATTCCCTTAGATTTGCCGAAACTCATCAAAAAAATGCTGGAAATTTTTGAAGTCTAGTTTCTCACCTCTTTCACAATAAATGTTTAGACTTTTAAAGTAGTTTTTAGTAAGTTCTTTAGGTGCATTTTCATGGATTCATTTGATTATTAGTTTTCACTCAAATTGGAATTTTTACATCACTTATGAACATCACGATTTAAGAAAGTTTTTGCACATGAAATACAACCACAAACATGGAATTTTTGAATTGAATCCAAGTGTGTATATCACGACTATACATTGTACACACATCATTTTTCACTTAATTTTGGACAACATGCTCAATATTCACATAATTCGGAACATACACACATAAACATAATCTTCACGAAAACAAATTACATCCCTAATTTCTACCAGCAAACATACCCAACCTATGATTCGATGGGAGCTAGTGACAAGGACATGCAACGGGGAACAATCCTAGTTTTCGGAATAGACTAGTCTGAACCTTTTGGGTCTCTTGGGATAGGGACCAAGAGAGGAGAGAACCCATACCATTTAGACGTTCAAACCTTGACTTTCTGCCCAAAACATTCTCCAAAAATCACATCCAAATCCCCTCAACTTCAACACTAATTCGACGGACAAACCCTCTCTTTGACTTACATGTTTGATTAGCGTTTGTTTTCTTATATTTTCGTGTGAGTTCTTCAAGTATGAAGAAATTTGGTCAATTTTCTGTTCTTGTAGTTTTTAGGTAGAGAGAACATTAAAGAGAAGAGGGAATGATCTTGTGTTGAGAGATAGACGTGAGTAAGGAGAGTTTTCTTAGAAGTAGGAATTTAGTTTAGGACTTAGTAAAATAAAGTTTAGTTAAATAGTAAAATATAATTTCCCTTTTATTTTAAATCATCCAATAAATATTAATTAATTAATTTAATTACCAATTTAAATCATTACTTCCACCTAGGTTCGAATTCGGGTGGAGCAACACTTTAATCAAAAAGCCTATTTTTGGCCTTCTCTCTCCAAATTACCCCTCCACCTTATTAATTAAATAATTATTTAAATATTTAGGATAATTACAATACATCTGTTAGCCAGGAAAAAGACCATTTTACCCCTAGACCCTCCAAACTTAAGATTTCCCCTTTTTAAGTCCGGTAAAGATTCATCCGGGTAAATATTAATATTTGGGAGCCCTACATTGCTGGACCCAACCTTTCCTAGCTCAACTAACTCCCCAAGTTAGTTGGATTGGCTTTCAAAAGAGTTTAGAGGTGTGGTTCTATGATAATCAACCCGTGTCAACTTAATTTAATCGTAGGCATTCTAGACACAATAAGCATTGCTTAGCATATCAATTTTAGGGGTTGATCCCTATGAGGTATGTAAGCTCTCCTACTGTTGGTATTGTTCACTCACACACAAATCATATGATTTTAAATTTGTAATTTCATTCTATAGGTTGAATAATTTGATTCTCAATGAGTTTCTTGAAGTTTCATTCTTAAATCTTTAATGATAAGTTTGATGAGTTCTTGAGATGAATGTTAGGAGCTTGAGGGTTGTTTTGGGTAGATTTTTGTGTACTTGTAGTGTGTATTTGAATCTAAGTAAGTTTGGAAGAAACCATTCTTTTCTAGGCAAATTAGGGAAAAAAATTGAAGAAAATTCGTTTGAAAGTTCTAGGAAGAAAATGGGGCGGCACGCCCCATATGCACCAGAAATTCTGGGGAGACGCACCAACATTGAGCCAAAATTGAGTTTCTAAAGTTCATGGGCTGACGGCCCACACCAGCAATGCACCAAGGTCGCTTGCCTCCAACATTTTTTCCGTGGTTTGCTTCGTCTGAGTCCTCTTAAAGTTTAATTTCAGTCCATTCTAGTTATAACCATTCTAAAATATATTGAAAAATTCTAAACTCCATCATAACATGAATCATGACCTATGAATCTATAATTCAAATTCTAGGTAGAGTTAAGAGTAAAGTCTAGATAGTTCTTTTGAGAAGTCTTTTCAAGCTTATAAAAACTGTTCTAGGACTTCAGTATGATATATCGTGGTTTTATGGTATTTTTAATGCTTTTTCCTTAATTTTAGTAGGTGTCCAAAAGCCTTTTTGTATTGATTTTTATGTAAGTTTTTCTTTATTTGCAGAAAATCTATCCAAAGATGAACGCGGAAGTTTTTGAGCGAGAAATGCAGAAGAGACCACCTAGGGAGCCTGTGACGGTCTATCGAGCTTGTGACTATCCGTAGGTGGCATCGTAGAGAAGTTGCTGAAGGAAGATTTGGAATTATTACCTAGTGTGGGATTACATAAGTTTAAATATATGAATGTTGTTATTATGACTATGGGTAACTAAACTCCATAACTAGTGTTGTGTGAACCATGGGTGAATAATGAGGTAGATTCTAACTAAAATAATAATTCCAGAATAGTGTCTTGCATGCATTGATAATTCTTTCGGTTAGAAGTCTTTTTAACGGATGACCAACGTTAGAACTCGCCTTAATGCTACTTCCCGGACCAAGGAGTTAGATAATAGGAAAAAAATTATCAACATAGATTTAATGTATACTATCTAATAGGCTAGTGTCTATTGGTATGAGGTAATAACTTAGTCAACTATAGAATACAATGCTTTATATGAAGTAAAGGTAAGGGTTAGTATAATAACACACGTAGCCAGACCAAGGTGCGGAGTGAAATTTTCTACATTCCTGACCAAAGATTTAGAAATACATAACTTATCACTTTGAATGCAAGATACTAGGAAAGATTGTTATAGTTAGAATTATCAAGTTAGGAACCTGTGGGGAACACTTAAACGCTAGTTAGTTTTATTAATTGATTAAACTCCAAGATTTGAATCTGTGAGTTGTTTACTTTAATTTAGTTAGTTATTTTCATTAATTTAGGAATAAACCTCCCCTTTATTGTCTTTTGTTTTCTAAGGAAATAATTGACTAAATAATAGTAATAATAGATTAAAGTTAAGTCTGAACTATTTTCGTCGTGAGAACGATCCCAACCTCATTAGTTGGGTTCTTTACTTGATACGACCACTTTACTTCTTATTTGAGAAGGAAGTTTGAGCGTATCAAATTTTGAGGGTGGCTAATGCTGTAAACAACCTTTTCGTGGCCCTAACCCATCTTTGGGTATTATGTACTTTGACTCATGGCAAAGCCATGAGTTGAGGGTGGTATTATGAGCAATGCTCTGGAAAATGGGGTTGAAAGAAAAAACAGAAAGAAAGAACAGATGTAAAGTGACTCAAGAACCAATTGAAAGAAAAGTTAAATAAATAAAAAATATAATAAATACAAGCAAGACAAGAAAAGAGTCACTTAGACAAATGAAGAAAGAAGGAAAAATAACAAGGTGAAAGAATATAAGAAATTGGGCGAAATAACACGATAAAAAGTGGTATGTTTAGCCGATATGTCAAGGAGGGCAAAAAATCACTAAAGTATACCTAAATATACCCTACCCGACCCTGAGCCTATGTTACAAGCTAAGAAAGTTCTATCGTGATCCTAAGAGTTGTATGGAGAACTTAAAGCAGTGAAAATAAAGGCAAGCTTATGGCAATATGTATTAATGAGTCGTGAATTTGTTCTGAGAGTGAGTGTTGAAAAGTAATCCTTATACTCAAACTGAAATCATTGTGTGAAAAATGAGGATGTTGTTTTAAAGTGAGGATACTAGTTGCAATACCGGTAATATTAGCACCTCGGTGAGCAATCGAAGAGGATTGGTGTCAGTGCATGGTGAGTCTGTGTCATGGCCTGGTTCCACATAATCAAGCCTATTAGTGATAACATGAATAAACATGATGAGACTGATCGGGATTGATATACAATTTATTGTGAAACCTAAAATATGGATACTATTGTACAAAGATTTTGTATTGAGTCATAGTGCGTCGCTTGAGGACAAGCAATGAATTTAAGTTGAGTGTGTTGATATACTGTGGTTTCACGATATTTTTAATGCTTTTTCCTTATGTTTAGTTAGTTTCCAAAAGCGTTTTTTATTGATTTTTATGTAAGTTTTTCTTTATTTGCAGGAAATCTGTCCAACGATGAACACGGAAGTTTTTGAGAAAGAAATGCAGAAGAGACCACCTACGGAGCTTGTGAAGGTTCGTCGAATTTGTGATGGTCCGTAGGTGGCATCGTAGAGAAGATGCTGAAGAAAGATGGGGAATTGTGACCCAGTGTAGGATTACAGAAGTTTATGACGTACCCTTATAGCCACGACGGTCCATCCTGCTGGTTCGTCGCAATGATCAGAGAGTAGTCCCAGTACCCAATTTTCACGAAGTTTAAATGTTATGGAACAGAGACCCTTCATGGACTGTCATGCTTTGAACGGTTTGTTATACCTGAGGTTGAGGGTAATTAAAAGAGAAGTAGAAGAATTTGTGAAGTATGGGACGACGGAGGCCATGACGGCATCATGACCACGACGGTCCATCACGAGGTCCGTCGACCCAACCGAGTTTTTACAAATTTTCAGTAATTAAAATCCTTCTTTTATTAGGTTTTTTTTTATAAATAGTTAGAAAAAACTCGTTTTTGGGGGTTAGACTCCTTGTTAGTAGACTCTTTGAGGTAAGACTTTTTGATTGTTAGACTTTTGGAGAATCTTTAGTTGTCTTGTTCAAGTATTGAAGGATTAATTTCAACAATTGTTACACTTTTGCTAGAATTGGTTGTTGGTGATTTTAATGATTAATCAAGTGAATTTCTGGATTTTATTCTTTCTCATCAAAGTATGAATATTGTGATTATGACTATGGGTAAATAAACTCCATAATAAGGGTTGTGGGAACCATGGGTGAATAATGAGGTAAAATCTAACTAAAATAACAATTCCATAATTGTTTCATGCATGTATTGATAATTCTTTTGTTCAGAAGTCTTTTTAATGGATGGCCAACGTTAGAACTCGTCTTAATGCTACCTGCCGGATCAAGGAGGTAGATAATAGGAAAAGAATTATCAACATAGATTTAGTGTATACTATCTAATAGGCTAGTGTCGTTTGGTACGAGGTAATAACATAGTCACATATTGAATACAATGCTTAATATGAGGTAAAGGTAAGGGTTAGTATAGCAACACACGTAGCCGGACCAAGGTGCGGAGTGAAAATTTCTAGATGCCGGACCAATGATTTAGAAATACATAACTTATCACTTTGAATGCAAGATACTAGGAAAGAATTGTTATAGTTAGAATTATCAAGTTAGGAACCTGTGGGGATCACTTAAACCCTAGTTACTTTTATTAATTTATTAAACTCCAAGACGTGAATCTTTTAGTTGTTTACTTTAATTTAGTTAGTTATTTTCATTAATTTTGAAATAAAAAAAAACCTTTTATTGTCTTTTGTTTTCTAAGGAAATAATTAACTAAATATTAGTAATAATAGATTAATGTTAAGTCTGAACTATTTTCCTCGTGAGAACGATCCCAACCTCATTAGTTGGATTCTTTACTTGATACGACCGCTTTACTTCTTATTTGAGAAGTAAGTTTGAGCGTATCAGAGTACATTATTTTGAGGATGAGGAATTTTTTTTAGTGTGATATCTTTTAAGAGAACCTTTTCCGTATTAATCACAAAGCTTCAGGATAATTAAATGTTTTTAAACATATGAGATGATTTATATTTTTGGAATAAATTGAGTACCAATATAGGGACAAGTTCGAATAAACTCAAAGTCCTCATAAATCATGTAGCCAACATAAGTTTAAAGGGTCATACTTTTTAAATAATTTCTAATTGCTTGTTAAGTATAGGTTAGTGGATCCACTTAGATGAGGATGTCTTATACTCCAGTAAGGTATATGATAGTTATGGCAGCGTTGCATGAGACGTGTATTATCACATATCTCATAGTGACGGTTGTAGATTTGAGAGTCTCCCAACTTGAGTTATTTTGTTTCTTTATATGTAAAGTGAGTTATTGTTGTATTTTTAAATACATTGAGTCATTTTCTACTATTTTAAATGCTTTATACAAGTTGAATCTTTATTGTTGTTTTTCTGTTTCATTAAATTGATTAAAGTTGAGCATGGTTTTGCCTTTCCTTGTTCAATTTGTTATCTTATGTTTAGTTTTCCTATACATGCTCATACATTCAGTGTACTGATGTAATTTGACATACATCATTTCATGATGCAGATACATGAGATTACGGTCATCAAAAGACGTTTCGTTGATACCAATTGCAATTAAAGAGTTTTTTGGTGAGCTTAGTTTCTTCCAAAGGAACCTTTATTATTTATTAATACTATTTTAGTTTTTTTAGAATGATCAGGGGTCTTGTACCGACACCCTTTATTGTATAAGAGGTTTAATACATTGACAGTAGCATTTGAGACGTCTGTTTCATTTTCTATTGAATGAATCTAGAATTCAGTTGCCCTTATGGCATGTTTAAATATTTTTAAATGTTATAAGTTATATATTTGAGACATTTGAGTTATAATTTTATATTTGAGTTTATCTAATGTTGACTAAGTGTTTATCTAAGAGTTGAGCTAGACCAAGGGTTTGCTTGGGGCCAGCAATGGTTTTGGAGTGCCAGCCAAATCTAGAGTGTAGGCGCAGGGGGTGACATTTCTAGTCTTGTGTTTGTTACTACAAAAAAAGGGTCAAATGCATTTTTAAAGAGAACCTAATATTTTTTTTGTTTAATTGAGTCTTGTTTGATGTTTGTTAATCTATATTAGTATTTCCTATCCATATTTTTAATCTAAATATGAGATTTAGTAGAGTCTGAGGTATTATTTAAGTTTCCAACATTCAGGAGTGAATAATCTTGAAGAATATCAAATGAATTTTGAAATATTAAGGATTTTGCAAGTATTTGATGGGTAAAATGTATTGGCAATTGTTTCCTACATCAATGAGAATCTCTATCTCAAATTTTGTGAAATTCCGAGAGAAAATTATTAAGGGTTTTACTTTTGGTATTCATCTTGGTCATAGTGATCTGGGATATTCAAATCTTGCAAGAATAAGGAATATACCAAAAGGGATTTTAACACAAAAATAAAGGAATAAGAAAGTGGATTAGTGTTTGTGTACAACAGAATTTACAAAAAGGGGTATGGAATACAGAATGAATTATGGTGGGACCATAAAAGCACAAAATTCAGAGGTCTTCAGGAGCACATGCTTGTCCATTCTCCTAGAGCGACTTTTTAACATTGCATAAAATGTACTCGTCTAGTGAAGAGTTTATTAAGTTTTAAGAATAGGTATTGGGGTACATAGGCATCCCAATGCGCAATATTGAGTAACATTGGGCATATTAGAGAATATTGGCTAAAGGGTGTTAGCAAATTTCTATGTATTAAGATATACCTTGATGTTCAAATTGCCCAATTCAATCTTGTTTAGGAATTGTACGTGTAATGAAAACCCTAAACTAAAATGCTTAATTCCTTAACTCACACATTAGGTTTGAGACATCTAACAGTCATGCGTAGGTACCATAGCATATGATCATTTAAAATGATCATGTAGAGTAAGCAATGCCCTACGATATAGTGCGGATCCTTGGGACAACAAAAAATGGGCAGAAACACATGTGCAAAAACATGTGCTTTTTGGCCAAAGGACAAGCCCAACAAAATTCGGTTATGGCGGTTGGGGAGAAAGCGCACGCACGACTCAAGCCATTTGGGGCCTAGATTTATCACAAAATCTAGGCTCTAACTAACTTACCTGATTTTTTAACTAACATCGGACAAACAAAAATAAACTAACTAGTGCACCCGACAACCTAAAGCCTAACCGGGTGATACTAAAAACAGTGAGCAAAATGCAAGGAAAACTTAAAATACTCTCAAGTTCTCTTAGGAGATTTCAAAGCTATTCTTCAAGATTTTTCGTGCAAAGTTCAAGGTGATATTCGTAGATTAAATTATACAGTAAGGTATGGGTTTTGTCTCTTGGATTCCTTTCTCCAAGAGGCTTTTCAAACGTTTTGAATTCAAGAAAATGAAACTAGGGTTATTCCCAATGAAACGAATGTTCATCTCCCTAGTTTTCTCTATTTCCGATTTTAATCGTATGTACAATATAAATCTCGAGCATGTTTTTGGTACATGTTCTTGGTTTGATATTGTCGAATGAGACCTATAGGCTAGATTCGTATGATTAGAGTAGTATGTACATGATTTAAGGAGTGTTGTAATGTCAAATTTTGTTTGAGAAGATTAAAATTATTATGAGTCGTCTATGAAGTTTAGTTTATTGTTAAAAAATTGTCTTGCTTAATGTTATGAGACTACTATAGTATATACATGAAGTCAATTGAATTTGATAATGACATTTTCATGACAGTGTTTAGTGAAAGTTTTCTTTATGCCAATAAATTGGCTTACAATGTTATTTCCAAAATATAATATAGAATTGGCTAATGACTAAGGTATACCAAAATAAGCATGACCAATGTAACTCAATGAAACTCAATACCAAGGGTATGGCAATGACTGGGACAAGTCCCAACATACCCTATCTAAATGAACTTGTGAACAAAATAGCACAATAAAGAGTCTCCATAACTTTCATAAAAATGATACAAGACTACCAATGAACATTGAACATGATAAGGTGAGTAATGACATAACTAAAAGCTTAGGAGTTATGAAATTTACATACAATGGGGTGTTAAAGGAAGTGACACAAGTCTCACTTGCACCTAAACAATTATGCTAAAGATACTCACACAAGAGGGTGTTAGAATTATTGAGACAAGTGTCTTTCGCACCATAATGATAATGTAAGATTTAAGTTCACATTCATCAAGTAAAGAAAGGGGTGACAAGTTATCCATTGAGATATGTTAAAGATACTCACAAAAGAGGGCATTAGAAATTGTGAGACAAATGTCATTCACACGATAATGGTATTGTAAGATTAAGTTCACATTCATCAAGTAAAGAAAGGGATGACAAGTCATCCATTGAGTTAATCATACCTCATATTTGAAGCAAGCTTCTTTAATGTATGAGTCAACTCTAAAAGTTATAAAGTATAAGAAATTGAGCAAAGAACCGATAGACAAGCAATGAGCTTGTTCTAGCACATGTAAGCCTCATGAGAAGGGGATACCAGCAAGGTGGATAAGGGTCTCCGAAATCTTCTTTTCTTTGAACTATGTTTCAATCATAGGAACTAGCCAGTGGATTCCACCTAAGATAGCTAGGTAGTATTCGGTTTCACTTTGGCTGCTGAACCACCTCTTTTAAGTGTGGGGAATACACTGGATTTCATGTTTAGTTCACATGATCTATATTGGTTGAATGCTCAAGAAAGTATTCGGTTTCACTTTAGCCGTGAACCACCTCTTTTCGGTGTGAGGGAGATACTATACTTTGTTTCACTGTAGATGGTTAACCACCCCTTTTGAGTGTTTGACAGACACTAGATATCATGTCAGCTTACATGATCTAGGTTAACTTTAACCGGTGAACCACCTCTTTTAAGTGTGGGGTAGACACTGCATTCATGTTGGCTCATATGATCATAATGCTAAAGATTTCTTTAAGAAATTAAGAAAGAAAGATGAAGACATGTAAGTTTAAAGTGAACCAAGTAAGAAAAATCATAAGTATATCAATTCATCAGTGTTTGATAAGAATGAAGTTTTAACAATTATTGGTTTATACCAACAAAGATAAAGATTGGCTTATAATGACTCCTTATATTATGCAAATGAATGAGTAATGGGCATAGACAATAAAGAATGGTTTGTTAAGAATTCATGCCAAATTTTTGTGAAATCATTTCCTTAGTCTCTTGGATTACTTACTTGATTCATTGTAGGTATGGGACTATGAAGAATAATTAAACTTGTAGGTAAAACATAGGATTAAAGGAGATCATTAAATTACAAAATAAAAAGAAGAAAATACTGAAAAAATAAACTTAGTCTGGAAAGAGAGCTCTCGACCTAAGAGGGAGCAAAATTATAATTTTTTGTTCGAGTTGTTCTAAAATTTTGTTCATGATTCAAAGGTCTTATGTTATTATATAAAATGAGTTGTGTGATTTAAATGCATTAAAACATGTAATATTCATAGCATAAAAGACAATTAACGAATTAAAAAAGGTATAGTGACTTCACTTTTGAGAAACAACATGTTGTAGGAAGAGATTTCCTTGATCATACATAGTCCTTGTGTGTTAATGTGCTTATAGCAATACTTAGTACAAGTGTGTACTAACCCCTATACTATCACTATTTTATAGGTGGAGGTTCTAGAAGAGGGTTGAAGATTCGTTAAAGTATTTTAGACTAGTATCTCCAGACCTTTGGTAGGTCCTATTGAGTTTGAGGATGCTACGTTTGCTTTCAAGATTTATTACATTAGACATATCTAGTGGATTTTTTTCCTAGCATTTCCTTTCAAATAGTTGTTCAAAGCTTCGTATTATGGCCGTTTGGAAAGCTATTATTATATTATGAATTTTTTATTTTTATTCTTTAATCTATTATAGATGCTTATTTAGTTTGAGACGTAGAATATCACTCCTATGCATTAATTGTATGAAGTCGAATTGTACTTCATTAAGTTTTTTTTTTTAATTTTTTTGCAAATTTAACTGTATGATTGTGATGAAAGCTAAGAAGAGGACTCTCTACGACCTTAGAGAGGTTTACGACGCCGGTCTCATTTAAGGTCTAGGATCCGGGTGTGACAAACTTTGTATCAGAGAATTAGTTAAATTACCTAGGAAATAAGGCTCAAAAAAACTACATTGTGTAGTTTCTAGCTTATGATTATGAAGTGCACCACACCCATGATGTAGATACTTAGTGATGTTAAGAATATTCCCTTCTTCTACTCTTTATCATGCTTTGTAGAGTTTTGATATTTTATTTCATTCTAGAATGTAACTTCCTTCTTGTGTGTCTATATAAAAAGATGAACACAAGAAAAAACGCAGGCAGGAGAGTTAGAGAAGCAACTGCTGGGGGAAACAAAGCTCCTTCTTAAGCTCCAGCTGCTGGAGTTCAAGTGCCTACCAACCCAGCTGTGTTGACGGATGCACAAGTAAGAGAAACACTGGTTCAGATGGCCTAATCCATCAATACTCAGGCACATGATATCAAAGCCTAGGACACTAGAGAGGGTTCTCCTAGGGAGAACCCACATGCTAGCACCCTGGCTAGCAGACTGAGTGATTTCACAAGACTGAATCCTTTAGTCAACTTTGTGTCCAAAACCAATGAGGATCCCCAGGAGTTTTTGGACGAGGTTCACAAGATTCTCTTTGATATGGTTGCTAATGAAGAGTAGAAGGCTGAGTTTTTTGCATATAAACTAAAGAATGTGGCACAAGTGTGGTACAAGATATGGGAAGATGGACGAGCACCAAGAGAAGTCCCCATCACTTAGGACATTCTAAAGACTGCATTCCTGGAGAGGTTCTTTCCTAGAAAGAAGATAGAGGATATAGTCGAGAAGTTTATCAAACTATGCCAAGGAGGTATTTAAGTCAAGGAGTACTCCTTAAAGTTTTTTAAACTTTCCAAATATGCTTTATCCTTGATGTCCAATAGCAGAGATGAGATGAACAGGTTTGTGACTGGTGTATCGGAGTATCTGGATGAGGATTGTCGGGCAGCCATGTTGCATAATAACCTGAACCTTGGTAGGTTTATGGTACATGCACAACAGGTGTATGAGAGTCATTGGAGGAAGAGAGACTGAGAAAGCAAGAAGCATAGGCCCTCGGATCAGGCTGGCTCTAGAACTTTTAGGAGTTTGTTTTATTCCAGAACAGGACCAAGATCAATAAGGGGCACCAGCACTCACGTAATCCTACTTCTAGGAACAATAATGCAAAAGAAGTCAAGTCTTGCCCCAAGAAATGCAATGATAGAAATGGCCAGCGTGACAGTAAGTCATGTGGTAAGTGTGACGGTTTGCCTGGAGGTGAGTGACTGGTAGGTTCTAATTACTTCTATGGGTGCGAAAAGAGTGGGCATGTGATCAGGGACTTCCCACATGCGAGGAATAAAAACAAGGTAGATACTTAGACTTGGCCTAATCCTACTGCTGCAGCCAATCCTCCCAAGAGGAACAGATTCTATGATTTGAAAGGTAGAGAGGAGCAGGAGAAGTCAGCTGATGTCGTCACTAGTACGTTGCATGCCTTCTTTTTTCCTGTACATCGATTAATAGATCCATTGTCCTCCTTGTATTTTGTTACTCCTTTAGTAGCTAGAAAATTTGACTTGCTTCCTGAGATCTTGCTTGAGCCTTTTCTAGTTAGTACTCCCATAGGAGACATCATTAGAGCTGAAAGAGTATATAGAGATTGTTCAATAACTATTCTTGATAAAGTCACCTATGCTGACCTAATAGAATTAACCATGCTTGACTTTGATATAATTTTGGGTATAGATTGGCTCCATAAATTTTATTCTACCATAGACTGTCAAAATAGGGTAGTAAGGTTTCAATTTCCTAATGAGGTAGAGTTGGAATAGGAAGGGCGTGATTCAAATCTAACAAGCCAAATAGTTTCCAATCTTAAAGCCAATAAGATGTTATCTAAGGGTATTTATACCACTTATTCAGAGTCAATGACTTAGAGCATGTGATTTCTTCCATAGACTCAGTGTCCATAGTGAATTAGTTTCAACATATCTTTCCGGATGATTTACCAGGAATTCCTCCTGATAGCAAAATTGATTTTGGTGTTGACTAGATCCCAACACCCAACCAAATTACATTCTTCCCTATATAATGGCTCAAGCTAAGCTCAAAGAGTTGAAGTTGCAGTTAAAAGATCTACTTGATAAGGGCTTGATACATCCGAGCATATTCCTTTGAGGTGTTCTAGTGTTCTTCGTTAGGAAAAATTATGGGACCCTTAGAATGTATATCGATTATCGGCAACTCAAAAAAGTCACTATAAAGAACAAATACCCATTTCCCACAATTGATGATCTATTTAATCATCTCCAAGGTTCAAGTTTCTTTTCTAAAATAGATCTCTGGTCGGGCTATCACCATCTTAGAGTAAGACAAGAGCACATTCCTAAGACTGCCTTCCATACTAGGTATGTTCATTATGAGTTTCTTGTCATGTCATTTGGTCTCACTAACGCACTAGCAACGTTTATGGACCTTACGAATAGGGTTTTGCGTGAATGACTTGATTCTTTTGTCATAGTATTCATGGTGACATCCTCATATACTCTAAGACCAGAGAAAAGCATGAACAACTTTTAAGAATTACATTACAAGTACTTAGGGAACATCAGTTGTATGCAAAATTCAGCAAATATGAGTAATAGTTAAGATCAGTGAACTTCGTTGGTCATGTTGTGTCCGACTAGGGTGTAAAGATTGATCCAAAAAAGATTGAGGCACTAAAGGATTTCTCGAGACGCCTCATTCCTAAAGAAATCCAGAGTTTCTTTGGTTTGGAGTATTACTATCGCAGGTTTGTTGAGGGCTTTTCCACTAATGCTTCTCCATTGACAGCTTTAACAAAGAAGAACGCAAAGTTTGAGTTGTGTGAAACTTGTGAAAAGAGCTTTCAATAACTCAATGACCGACTTACTTCAGCGCCAGTTCTCACATTGCCGAGTAGTGGTGAAGGATATGTGGTCTACTATGATTCTTGCAAGGTAATTGCATATGCATGAACACAATAGAAAAACTACAAGAATAATTACACTATCCATGATCTTGAATTAGCTGTTGTGATATTTGTATTAATAATTTGGAGACATTACGTATATGGTGTACATGTTGATGTATTTACTGACCATAAAAGTCTTCATTATATTTTTAGAGTGTGAGAATAGAATATTCGTCAGAGAAGATGCCTAGAGCTGCTCATGGATTATGACATGAGTGTCCACTATAACCCAGGTAAGGCCAATGTAGTGGCTGATAATTTGAGCTGATTGAGCATCGACAGTGTGTCTCATATTGATGATGAGAAGAAGGATCTAGTAAAAGAGGTACACCAATTGGCTAGGTTAGGTGTAAAATTATTAGATACATCAAGTGGAGATCCTTTAGTTCATTCAAGTTAAGAATCCTCATTTGTTGTAGATGTTAAAGCTAAGCATCATCTTGACCCAATACTCATAGAGTTGAAAGACTCACTGTTGAGTAAACTGAATGAATCATTCTCCCTAGGGAGGGATAGTGTGCTTAGATAGAAAAACAGATTATGTGTGCCCAATATTAATGATCTGAGGTCTAATATTTTTTTAGAGGCTAATGGCTCTAGGTATTCCATTCATCCACGTTCCACCAAGATGTATCATGATCTCAAGGAGTCTATTGGTGCGAAGGTATGAAGCGGGATATTTCTATGTTTTTGGAGAAATGCCCCAATTTCAAACATGTTAAGGCCGAAGACCCCTTAAGCCTGTAGATCTTACCTAGTTTATTGAGATCCCAACATAGAAGTTAAAGGCTTTTAATATGGATTTTATGGTTGGTATGCCTAGGACTAGGAGACTTCATGATTCCATTTGGCTCATTGTTGATAGGATGACTAAGTCTACACACTTCGTACCTGTAAAGTTTATTTACAGGGCCGAAGATTATGCCAAGCTATATATTTATGACAAATTTAGGTGACTAGGGTTCCTTTATCTATCATTTCGGATAGGGGAGCCCAGTTCACTCCTCACTTTTGGATATTTTTCCAAAAGAGCTTGGGTACACAGGTGAAGCTCAATTCTGCGTTCAACCCCCAGAAAAAATGGACAAGCAGAGCATACCATTCAGACCCTTGAAGACATGCTGAGCGTGTGTTTTTGACTTCAAGGAGAGTTGGGATGATCACTTGCCACTGATTGAGTTCTCTTCTAATAATAGCTACCATTACAATATTGTAATGGAACCTTTTGAAGCACTATATGGTAGGAAATGTTGGTCTCGAGTTGGGTAGTTTGAGGTAGGAGAGTCTTCAATCCTTGGACCTGAGATCATATATAAGGATGTGTAAAAGGTGAGAATGATCACGGATAGATTGACTACTGTTTACAGTCGTAAAAAATCCTATGCTTATAATAGGAAGAGAGCTCTTGAATTATAGGTAGGTGATCAAGTTTACCTAAAGATATCACCTATGAAAGGGGTGGTGAGGTTCGGTAAGAAAGGGAAGTTGAGTTCGAGGTATAAAGGTCCTTATGATATCTTAATAAGGACTGTTTCCTATGAACTAAAATTACCAAATGACTTGGCTTTTGTTCATCGAGTGGTTCATGTTTCAATGCTTAAAAAGTGTCTAGGCGATGCAACATCCATTCTTCCTGTTAAGGGGTTAAGAGTTGATGAGAACCTTTCTTATAAGGAAGTTCTAGTTGAAATTTTTGATCGCCAAGTGTAGCGGCTGAGGAACAAGGAGGTGGCAACCGTAAAGGTGTTCTGAAGAAACCACCTTGTTGAGGGAGAAACATGGGACATCGAGGCCGACAATGAGATCTCGTTACCCTCACTTGTTCAATTCTTGAGGTTAGATATACTCTTCCTAAGCCTAATTTTGTATATGAAACTCTAAATTTTAGTGCATTAGTCGGTTTTTGTGTTTTAAGTCCATAACTCTGTGTTTTATAGTATCACTATATGAGTTAATATGAGTTCATGCTTGCATTCATGTTGCTGTTTTTGTATAGCGTTGACATGATTTTTGTGTTGCATGAGTTGTGATATGCATTGAGTTTAATAAAAATTGGGAAGGAAGTTTCTCAATCTCAGATATGAAGCTTCATATAAGCTTTGAGTGATGTGCATCATCCAGAGTAAGTTGTGAATCAGATATTCACAAAGAATAAAGTTTCAAGTACGTGATATGTTTTTGAAAATACCCTCTTTGTTTTAAAATGATGTGTAGTGTCATTCGGGGACGAATGTTCCTAAAGAGAGGGGGGATAATGTAACATTCCAGAAAATGTATTCGTCTAGTGAAGAGTATATTAAGTTCTAATAATAGGTAATGGGGTACATAGGCATCCCAATTCCCAATATTGAGTTATATTAGGCATATTAGCGAATATAGGCTTAATGGTGTTAGCCAATTTCTATGCATTAAGATATACCTTGATGTTCAAAGTCCCCAATTCAAGATTATTTATAAATTGTACCTGCAATGAAGACCCTAAACTAAAATGCTTAATTCCTTAACTCACACATTAGGTGCGAGGCATCCAAGTGTCAAGACTCGGTACCATATCACATGATACTCAAAAAAAACATGTAGAGTAATCAGTGCTCAACGATATAGTGAGGATCCTTGGGACAACAAGAAATGAGCAGAAACACATGTGCTGATCGGCCAAGGACAGGCCCAACCAAATTCGGTTAGTGCAGTTGAGGGGCAGTAGCGCGCACGACTCAAGCCATGTGAGGCCTATCTTCCTAACAAACTCTAGGCTCTAAATAACTTACATAATTAGATAACAAACCTAAGACAAACAAAAATAAAGTAACTAGTGCACTCGAGAACTCTAAAACCTAACTTGGTGACACTAGCCTAGTAACTAACTCAAGAAACATCGTATTACCTAACCTACGATGGTCAAAAGGGGTTGGTTATGGTCCTATTTACTTAAGGGGTATTTTAGTAATTACCCTAGGTCACTTAATTATTAAATTAGAAACTTAATTAATTAACTTAAATTCAAAATCAAGGCCGAACCCTTATCTAATTTTCACGATTTGGCTAAGTCAAATGCTTTCCTATTTTTAGTCAATCTACGAGGGACGTTTTGGTAATTAGATAATTGAATTATTTAATTAACTTAACTAGCCTAAGATTAATTAGTAAATATTAGTTCGTATGACTTTTACTCATGTTCAACCACTAGAAACTCAGGACTGAAAACAGTGAGCAAAACTCAAGAAAAAAACAGAAATCACTCTCGAGTTCTCTTAGGCGATTTAAAGGCTATTCTTCATGATTTTTCGTGCAAAGTTAAAGGTGATCTTTGTAGATTCAATTATACAGTAAGGTATGGGTTTTATATCATGGATTCCTTTCTCCAAGAGACCTTTCAAACCTTTTTAATTCAAGAAAATGAAACTAGGGTTGTTCCCAATGAAATGAATGTTCATCTCCCTAGTTCTCCCTATTTCCAAATTTAATAGTATGTACAATGTAAATCTCGAGCATGTTGTTGGTATATGGTGCTAATTGATCATTATGTCTAGGTTTCTTTGTTTGATAATATCGAATGAGACGTATAGGCTAGATCCGTATGATTAGATTATTATTTACATGAGATAAGGAGTGTTGTAATGTCTAATTGTGTTCGAAAAGATGAAAATTGTTATGAGTCGTCTATTGAGTTTAGTTTACTGTTAAAACATTTGCTTGTTTAAAGTGATGAGACTACTATAGTATATACGTGAAGTTAATTGAATTGGTTAATGATATTCTCATGACTAGTGTTTATTGGAAGTTTGCTCTATGCCAATAAATTGACTTACAATGTTTTTTTCAAAGATATGATATAGAACTGGAGAACGACTAAGGTATACCTAAATAAGCATGGCAAATGTAACTCATAGAATGTCATAACAAAGGGTATGCCAATTATTGGGACAAGTCCCAACATAACCTATCTAGATGAACTTGTGAACAAAGTAGCACAATAAAGAGTCTTCATAACTTTCATAAAGAATGGTACAAGACTACCAAAGAACAATAAACAAGATAAGGTGAGTAATGACATAACTAAAAGCTTATGAGTTATGAAATTGGCATTGAATGGGGTGTTAAAGGATGTGAGAAAAATCTCACTTTCACCTAAACAATTATGCTAAAGATACTCAAATAATAGAGTCTTAGAATTTGTGAGACAAGTATCACTCACACCATAATGATAAGTTAAGACTTAAGTTCACATTGATCATGTAAAAAAAAGGGTGACAAGTCATCCATTGAGCTATGTTAAAGATACTCACAACATAGGACGTTATAAATGATGAGACAAGTATCATTCAAACCAGAATGGTAATGTAAGATTAAGTTAACATTCATCAAGTTAAGAAAGGGATGATAAGTGATCCATTGAGATAAGTATACCTCATATTAGAAGCAAGCTTCCATTAGGAATCGGTCAACTCTAAATTTATAAAGTATAAGAAATTGAGCAAAACACCAATTTACTAACTATGAGCTTGTGCAGGCACATATAGTCTCATGAGATGAGGCTACCACGAAGGTGGATAAGGGTCTCTGAAATCTCCTAGTATTTGAACAATGTTGCCAGCATAGGAACTAGCCCATGGATTTCACCTAAGAGGGCAAGGTAGTATTCGGTTTCACTTTGCCGGTGAACCACCTGTTTTTAGTGTGGGGAAGACACTGGATTTCATGTTTAGCTCACATTATCTATGTTAGTTAAATTCGAAATAAAGTATTCAGTTTGACTTAGCCGTGAACCACCTCTTTTCGGTGTATGGGATACACTGGACTTTGTTTCACTTTAGCCGGTGAACCACCCCATTTCAGTGTGGGGCAGATACTAGATTACATGTTAAATGATATTATCTAGGTTCACCTTAACCGGTGAACCACCTCTTTGCTGTGTGGGGAAGACACTGGATTTCATGTTAGCTCACATGATCTTAATGCTAAAGATTTCTTTAAGAAAGTAAGAAAGAAATAAGAAGAGATGTAAGTTGAAAGTGAACTAAGTAAGAAAAAGTATAAGTGTATCATTCATCAGTGTCTGATAAGAATAAAGTTTTAACATATTGTCTAATGCAAACAAAGACTAAAATTGAATTATAATGAATCCTTATATTATTCAAATGAACGAGTAATGGGCATAGCCAATAAAGATTGGCTTATAAAGACTTCATGCCTAATTGTAGTCAACACTTCCTTAGTCTATTGGATTACTTACTTGATTCCTTGTATGTATGGGACTATAATGAATCAGTGCACTTGTAAGTAAAACATAGGATTAAAGGAGATCATTGAAATACAAAATAAAAAGAAGAAAAGACTGAAAAAAATAAACTATGTCTTGAAAGAGGGCTCTCGGCCTAAGAGTGAGCAAAATTAAAAATTTTCGTTCGAGTTGTTCTAAAATTTTGTTCATGATTTAAAATGTCTTATGTTCTTATTTAAAATGAGTTGCGTGCTTTAAATGCATGAAAAAATGTCATATTCATAGCGTAAATCACGGAAACTATAGTGACTTCACTTTCAAAAAATGGCATGTTGCTATCGGAAAAGCTTTTCTTGATCATACATAGTCGTTATTTGTTTATGTGCATACACCCATAGTTAGTATAAATGTGTAATAACCCCTATACTATTAGTATTTCTATAGGTGCAGGATCTTGAAGAGGATTGAAGATTCGTTGAAGCGGTTCGGACTAGTATGTCAAGAGCTTTGGTCGGTCCTCTTGAGTTCGAGGATGCTATGTTTTCTTTCTAGTTATATTACATTAGACATAGCTAGTGGATGTTTTCACTAGCATTTCATTTCAAACAGTTGTTCAAAGCTTTGTATTAAGGCCATTTGGCAAACTATTATTATATTTTGAGTTCTTTATTTCAATTGTTTAATCTATTATAGATGGTTGTTTAGATTTGAGCCGTAGCATATCACTCTTATGCAGTAATAATATGAAGTCTAAGTATACTTCATTAAGTTTTAATAAATTTTAAATTTTCCACAAATTTAACTCTATGATTGTGATGCAAGCAAAGAAGAGGATTGTCTTTTACCTCTGAGAGGTTAACGATGCCGGTATCATCTGGGGTCTAGGATCCGGGTGATACAGACTTTACTCAGCAAAGATAATTCAGAGACTTGCCAAATTGACACCCAGATCGCCGACTATCCAGAACATTATGTTTAATTTAGCGAGTTGAACTTCAATTTTGGGAAAGAAAACATCCTATTTGGAGAGACAAGCCTCATTATGTGCACCAAATATCAAGTTTAAATTCCTTAGTTTCCTTTTCTTGATTCTTAATCGTTCTCACGACTCATAAACTAATTTCAACTCGTAATTGATCTAGTTGTTGATTAATGGTTCTTGAATTTTCTTCTTTTATAGTTCCAGTTATTTTCATGCTTTTATTAGTTTTACTTCGTAGTTAAAATTTTGATTCAAGTTTGTTTTGGTTTAATCAAGTCATCAATTTTTCTTTAAAAAAGAATCCATTCCGGAAAAGAGTAGAAACTAACACTTAGTGAATAATCGAGTATAAGCAATCTTCAACCTTAGCCGAGCTATTTTAGAGGCAATAAGAGGTATGTAAACATGAGTTATTGTGAGTTCATTTTATTAATGCTAAATTTTTTTAATTGCTTTTGGTCAGTTTTTCTTATTCCTAGGTACCATGGAAGCCGTAAGTAAAACCTAACCAAATACAAGAAGGGTTACTTTGGAATCTACAATGGAGGGTCTTACTTATATGAGTTGCATAATTAAAAACATGGAAGGAAAAATGACTACTATAAGTGATTCATGTTAGAATGATCAATGTAGAGAGTTAATTCAACTCTACTAATTCCACTCCACAAGCGGCTACGCCCACACTACTTATCCTACTATCACACCAAAACCTTCCATCGTGTTTAACCGAACACTAATCAATTTCGAATAGAGGTGTGAAATACCAATTGACCACTCCAGTAACAACTCAATCAAGAAAAGGGTTATGAAAAGCATATCCAATAAGATTATAAATTCAAAGGTGATAAAAAAAGAGGAATAAGATTCATGTGAGGGAAAAATGTCATCGTTTCTAATGGTTTGATGAGGAAGGCCCTAATTGAATAACCTTGGCCTCAAGAAGGAGAGCTCATCGTACCAATGTATTTGGTTAGGTAAGTTATGATTAGCAAGTCCATGGATGATCCAAGTCAAAGAGAGACTATTTTCCTCTCCAAGTTCCTCATCAAATATAATGTGTGTTCCTTGATCATTGATAGAGGAAGTTGTGCAAATGTTTCTAGCACCACTTGTGTGGATCTCTTGAAACTTCCTACAACTAATCATGCTACACCTTACAAAATTCGATGGTTGAGTTAGTTTGGAGAATTGAGGGTTCATAGACACATGTAAGTCAAGTTTAAAATTGGGAAGTACCGAGATGAGATTCTATCTGATGCAGTCCCAATGCAAGCTTGTCATGTGCTACTCGAATACCTTGGCGATGTGATCATTCAACCAAACATGAGTGGAAAACAAACAAATATTAACGCATGTTAGATGATAAAAATATGTCCTTCATCCTATGTCACACTGTAAAGTCAATGAAGCATATCAAAATATGAGTTAGTTAAGGGAGAAAAAGAAGGATGAAGAAGAACTTTTGGTTGTTCGAGGATAGTTGAAAGGAGAAATAAAGAAGTTGAGAGGAAAGACCCAAGTGCTGTTGGACAAGTAGAAAGAGATAAGTGAGAAAGTGGAGGCAAAAAGTTCTTTGATCCTTATAACACATATGGATCATGCATTACAAATTAAACAATCTCATTATTGTATACCCCATTCTATTACCATTCTTTTGAAGGATTTTGATGATGTATTCCTAAAGGAATTCGTAGTTGATTACCCCCTATTTGGGGATTGAGATCCGAATTGATGTTGTGTTAGGCTCACAATTGCAAAACAAGTCGGCCTATCGAAATAACTCGGAGGATACCAAAGAGACACAAATGAAAGTTGAGTAACTCTCAACAAGGGATATGAGAGAGAAGGTATGAATCCATGCACTATTCCCATTCTCTTGGTTCCAAAGAATGTTGAACATGGCCCATTTGTGTTGATTGTCGGGCCATCAACAAGATCAGGGTAAAGTATCGTTATTCTATCCCTAGATTATATGATATGCTTGATGACCTCTATTGTTATTGTGTGTTTTTAAATATTTATTTTAGGAGTGGTTATCATCCAATCCAGATGAACACTGATGATGAATAAAATCCTCATTTAAGAACAAGTTTAGTCTTAATGAATGGTTGGTGATGTATTTTTGTCTCACTAACGCGCTTCGTACTTTTATGCTTTTCATAAATCATGTGATGAATCCCTTCACAGGGAAGTTTGTGGTTGTTTATTTTGATGATATCATCATTTATACTAAAAAAATTCATGAGCATATAGATCGTTTGAGATGTGTGTTTGATGTTCTTAAGAAGGAACAACTTTATTCTAATTTTGAAAAATGTTCATTCTATGTTGATGAAGTTGTTTTCTTGGGATTTGTTGTGAGTTCAAGCGTCATTTAGGTTGATGAGTCTAACATAGAAGCTCTTAAGGATTGGACAATTCCGATGTTCATTAGCGATACTAGAAGCTTTCATGGGTGGCTAGTTTTTATAGGCAGTTTGTCAAAGCTTTTGAGGTTTTAAAATAAATCTTTAGATTCACTCCTTTGTTGCAATTAACCGATTTTTAGAAAATGTTTGAAGTTTAACGTGATGCTAGTAAAGTAGGAATTGGATCAATCTTAATGCAAGACTAGCATCCCATTATTTATTTGAGTGAAAATCATAAAGGTGTTATTTTAAACTATTCCAATTATGATCTTGAATTTTATGCTTTCATTAGAGAATTGGGTAATTGGAAACACTACTTGCGGCCTAAAGTATATGTTATTCAGACTCATCATGAGTCCCTAAAGCATATTAGGGCCAAGGAAAGTTGAACAAAAGGCATGCTAAATAGATTGAATTCCTTAAAAGATTCCGTTATGTAAGTCAATACAAAAAGAGGAAGGAAAATGTGTTGGCTGATGCTTTGTCTAGGAAACATGTGTGTATGACTACCTTGTCTTCTAAATTGAGTGGGTTTGAATGTTTGAAGGCAATGTATCCCAAGGACCACATGTTTGCTTAAATATTTTAAGATTGTGAGGAATGGGAATGCAAAAGGTGGCTTAGGGGTAAATCTTCTACTCTCTATTATAAATTTAATGTTCTTGTTCAAAGACAATTGACTATGTGTGACTATGAGCTGTTGGGGAGAATTATTTGTAATGGAGGCACACAATGGGGGATTAATGGGTCATTTTTGTCATGATAAAGGGAATCCTTGAGGAAAAATTCTATTGGCCTAAGATGCACAAAGATGTTGCTCGAGTTTGTGGCCAATGTATTGAATGTTGAAGTGCTAAGTCACATCTCCTTATCCATGGTTTATACACTCTATTTCCAACCCCTCCAATACCATGGATTTATATATCAATGTATTTTGTTTTAGGTTTTCCAAGGACAAAAAAAGGTAGAGATAACATCTTTGTTGTTGTTGATCGATTTTCAAAGATGGATCATTTCATTCAATGTGACAAATGTGATGATGCTTCCAATGTGGCATATTTGTTTGTTTAAAATGTTGTTAAATTATATGGAATTCCTCAAACAATCGTAAGTGATAGGGACCCAAAATTCCGTAGTCATTTTTGGAAAGAATTGTGGGTAGAGTTGGTACAAAGTTGTTGTTCTCAATTTCTTGTCACCTTCAAAATGATGGCCAAACCAAAATTTTTAATAGACCTTTGATTCTATTCTTCGTGCTATGGTACATCTAATTTTGGTCTAATGGGAGGAACATTTTCAAATTATTGAGTTCTCTTACAATCGAGTTATTCATTAAACTATTGACATAACTCAATTTGAACTGGTGTATAGTTTTAATCCCCTAACCCCTTTAGATCTCACTCCTCATTCTGGAGATATTTTCTTAAGCTTATAGGAAGCAAAAGAGTAGCATCCATGAATAAACTTCATGAGGAGGTGTATTTGTGCAAAGAGATATTTCCACTCATTTGAAGACAAAGTTGATTCTAAGAGGTGATGGTCCATTTTATGTTCTTGAAATACTCAGTAAAAATGCATACAAAATTTACCTTCCTTCAGAGTATCAACTTCACAACACCTTCAATTTTTGTGACCTTTCACCATTTTCAACTTCTGATAATGATGATCCATCGAATTCGAGGAATTTTTTTTTTCCAAGAAGGATAAAATGATGTATTTCAGATTGTACCAAGACCGTTTGCTCAAAGTCAATATCGGGATTTTCAAAGAATACATGATTTGTACATGAAGTTAGAGGTTCTTGAGCTTGTATTTATGGAAAAAAAATGTTGCCATGCCTTGAAGATCACATGGGGAAGTGAAGGGGAAACAGTTGAATAAGCTGCTGCTTTAGGCGAGCAAGATCCATTATGTGACTAACCCAACGGCTAAGGCGATGACCCCAACTTTCCTTGAATTTCAGATGTCCCAAGAGAAGAGGTCATCTCGCTAATCCAATTTGCGACTTGCGGAGTCATAGGGCAGGTCGACCCAGCTCGCCCATTTCCTAGTTTGGGATACTTTTGGGCCTCTTTCATAATAATTACCTAAACAAATATAAATAGATAGTTTAGGTTCTCATTTAGGTATACAATTTTGAATATTGATATGGTGAAACTCATGAATAGTGTTGATAGCTTGGTATAAGCTTTGGTTGAATTTTGTTTAGAAACATTGGTTGTGCGGTGACTTTAATTCCCTCGAGGTCTTTGCAAGAATTAGGTGCTTCTTGCACGATTAATAGATTGAGGTCTTAGGTTTAATATACCTTTTGTTTGCTATCTATTTCCTCATTTTGTGTCTGTCTATCTATCTTTATTTTTTCTTTGATATCTGCATTTACATTCGTAATTCGCAATGGGAATTACATCAGTTGAGATAATGAATAAATTGAATAGATATGCCATAAAGTTTCATAAAAAATACAGTATGAAATATACAATATGTACTAAATTAGGTGATAAGAAGAAGAAGAAGAATCGAAAATTAGAAATTTTGATGTTTAAATATGTGAGAGAACCACTCTATTATAGTCAAAAAAGGGTAGTATGAACAAGAGTTTATTGTTACTTATTCAAAAATTTATGACCCTACATCTAAGCAAAAACACTTTGGAATAATCACAATCCTTCACAAAATTCACAACTGTTTTAAAAAGTATCAATCCATTGGAAGAGTAACAATCCTTCAAAAAAACCACAACTCATTGGAAAATTTACGATCCTTTGAAAAAGTCACAATAATTCAACGTGAAAAGGTGTATTATTTTAATATATTTTACAATATAATATAAATAAATATGGATTATGTACTAAATATGTTGTTTTAATAAAAAAAAGAAAAAAAGTATAGAAAGAATAAAAAAATCATAGTTCAAAAATGTGAGGGGAATCCTATTTTTATAGCCATCAAATTTTGTTCAAAAAAGTGTTTATTATGATTTGTTAGAAAAAATTGATATTCCGGTATGTGAAACTTTATTATCATGATGATGATGATATTCTATCTTGTAAGATCTTCAAATAATCATGATTTTATATGTATTAATTTTTTTTTATTAATTTCTTATATTTATTCATTGATTATAGGCACCCAAATTTTGTTTGAATCAGTTAAAATTTTATACCATTTAACATCATATAAATTATAAGTTTTAGTATATGCAAGGAATGTAATGATAGAATATTTTTTACTTTTATCTCGCTCAAGTAATAAGTCTTTTATAAATAGATTGTCATTCTACATGGATATAGGCTATGGCATAAAATATGTCTACTCTAATTTTCTACCTTTTGACATAAAATACATATATCTAACAAAATTATAAGGTCTAAGCTTAAGGAGGTTAGTAACAAATGTACCATCTGTCTAAGTATAACAATCAAATCGGTTGATGTTTTATTTATCTTTGCATTCTAAACTTTTAATTGTATAGTCGAGTTTTATTTAATAAAATCACTTTTAGGATTAAAAGGAATAAAAATAAATAACATGTAGTCTTTGGAGAAGTTGTAGAAATATGACATACTAGCAGGAAAGGAATCCTATGATGTTGGTCTAATTTAGTAGAATAAATATAGGACAATGAAATTGTTGACAGTGAGAAGATAGTGAATTTATTCAAGAATAAAAAAAAGATCATGGGAGAAGAAAAAAGGTTTTCTACGGTCAAATAATATTTAAAGTATTATCCTATTCTAGTAAAACAAATTAAACTTCAAAAAACATGGGAGTAGAAGGGTTAGTCTTCTTTAGAGCTTTGATGTTATTTTGTAATATTTCAAAAATCCAGTACAAGTCTTAAAGTGAAACATAGGTGCCATGAGATATAACCACTGTTTTCGTACCTATTTTAAATGAATACATGTCATTTAGGAAGTTTAGGAACAAAAACGTCCAAGAATGTCCATCACGTCCGGAAATTAGTTCTAGGAGGTACTAGTGTGCCTAAGCCTACTTGATGAGCTTTTAGAAGTCGAATATCCATGAAAATTGGTGGAAGAGTAGTTAATAGGTGTTTAAGATTATTTTTTGTCGAAGCATCCGTTTATCAATCCCCAAGTACAAACCAAGGGCCTTTGAGGAGGACCCTACCACGTAGGAGGCAACACTTCTTGGGCAGTGTGCACCAACGAAACACAAATGATGGCTCCTATGTTGATCGACGGGGCGTCGATGCCAACCATCGAAAAATACTTGGAATTTTTTTTGAAGTCCCTCATATTCACCGTCTCTGATTGAGAAGATGGTTGTGAAGCACGGAAGGCATAGTTCCCATCGACTCACAGACAGACCGTCGATCGAGGTTCTGTCTGTGAGGGTCAAATTCCCTGCACATTTTAACTTCATTTCATATAATTATTTAGGAGGTTAGGTGATTAATTAGGGTTTTAAGGGAGTCTTATTAATTTAATTAAGCCCCCATATAAAGACACCAACCCTCAATAGATTAAACAAAACTCACAAAACAATTCCTCTTCCTTCTCTCTTCTTTCACTCTCTATTTGGAAGACAACATTGAAGAATAACTAAGGGAGGGATTTGTGGGATGAAAGGGAGTATTTCACCATCAAATATTCATCAAACTTTGAGGTGTGGGATCTAATTCACCTTTGACATCTCTTTCCTCAAAGTGTTCCTTCAAAGTATTTTCAAAAGTTGGGTTTTCATGTGGGTTCTTCTCAATCTCGAAAAATAGGCTATGAATTTATTTGTTTAGGTTTTATGTTGTATAATATGAATATATTAGAATTTATTCAAACTTAATTATGGTATATCTTGATTATTTGGTATAGTTTGTAGATGATGATCCTTAACCCTTAACACTAGGTTTGATATTGACATGAATTAGGTTAAAAATGATTCAATTGACTCTGTTATTGGTTGAATTGATATTAGATTATGTTATAACAGTAATCATGAACAAATTAGAGCGAATTGTAGTCTTTCATGCTAGTGATTGAGATCATGATCTAGGTTAGAAAATTAATTAATTTAAGTGTCTTATCATAAGCCATGATCTAGTATTAAATTGTGATGTAGTGATTATTCTAGCCTTGTTATCATGTTGATTATTGAGTTATAATGTTGTACACCTAAATTAGATTTAATTGAGGGTTTATGTTAAGACCTTGATGACGAACTATTAAGGAGACTTGGTAAGTCTAATGATCTCTATCTTTTACTTCAAATTGTGGTAAATTGTGATTAAATCAGGATGTTATATTGTAGAGAGCCTTGCATTAGAATTGATAGGGTGGTATGATGTTGAATTGAAATGTCTTGACTATGTTGTGAGGTGATGTACCGTAGTTTCACAGTATGTTTAATGGTTTTTCCTTAAGTTTAGTGTGTGTCCAAAAGCATTTTTATTGATTTTTATGTATGTTTGTCCTTATTTGTAGCAAATTTGTCGAAAGATGAATGCGGATGTTTTTGAGCGAAGAAATACAGAAGAGACCACCTAGATAGCTTATGACGGTCCGTCTAGCCTGTGACGGTCCTTAGGTGGAATTGTAGTGAGGAGAGAAGCTGCTGAAGGAAAATGGGGACGTCTAACCTATTGTCGGATTAGGAAGTCCACGACGGACCGTCATAGCCACGACGGTACGTCTTGCTGGTTCGTCGTATTGATTATAGAGTAGTCCCCGTACCTAAATTTAAAGAAGTTAAAGTATTATGGAATGGATAACCTCGACAGACCGTCATACTTGGAATGGTCCATCATACATGTTCGTTGAGGGTAATAAAGAAAATAGCAGAAGAATTTGTGAAGTATGGGACGACGGAGGCCATATCGGCCTGTCTTGACCACGACGGTCCATAACAAGGTCCGTCGATTCAGACGTGTTTTGAAAGATTTCAGTAATTAGAATCCTTCTTTTATTAGGTTTTTGTTTTTATTATAAATAGGTCAAAAAACCTCATTTTTGGGTTTAGACTTTTTGATAGACTTTTTGATGGTTAGACTTTTCGATAGTTAGACTTTTTGATGGTTAGACTTTTCGATAGTTGGAATTTTTGATAGTTAGACTTTTTGATAATCTTTAGTTCTCTTGTTAAAGTATTGAAGGATTAATTTAAGCAATTGTTACAGTTTTTCTGGAATTGATTGTTGGTCCTTTTGTTGATTAATCAAGTAAGTTACTGGATTTTATTCCTTGTCATTAAAGTAAGTACATGAATTCTTATATTAAATATATGAAAAGTGTGATTATGAACATGGGTAACTAAACTCCATAACTAGGATTGTGGGAACAATGGGTGAATAATGAGGTAAAATACAAATAAAATAGCAATTCTAGAATAGTGTCATGCATGTATTAATAATTCTTTAATTTAGAGGTCTTTTTAATTGATGGAAAACCTTAGAACTCGCCTTAATGCTACTTGCCGGACCAAGTGGGTATATTATAGGAAAACAATTATCAACATAGATTTAGTGTACACTATCTAATAGGCTAGTGTCAATCGGTACGAAGTAATAACTTAGTCAAATATCAAATACAGTGCTTAATATGAGGTAAATAAGGGTTAGTACAGCAACACACGTAGCCGGACCAAGGTGCGGAGTGAAAATTTCTAGAAGCTGTACCAAGGATTTAGAGATACATAACTTATCACTTTACATGCAAGATAGTAGGAAAGAATTGTTATAGTTAGAATTATCACGTTAGGAACTTGTTTGGAACACTTAAGCCCTAGTTACTTTTGTTAATTGATTAAGATCGAAGATTTGAATATGTTAGTTGTTTACTATAATTTAGTTAATTATTTTCATTAATTAAGAATTAAAAAACCCCCTTTATTGTCTTTTGTTTTCTTGGGAAATAATTGACTAAATAATAGTAAAATTTCGTGAGGACGATCCCAATTTCATTATTTGGGTTTTTTACTTGATACGACCACTTTAATTCTTATTTGAGAAGTAAGTTTGAGCCTATCAAATTTTTGTACCGCTGCCAGGGAATGTACCTTTTAGATTAACTTAAACTTATTACTCAAGTTTAGTCAATATTTTCTTAATTTAACTTTTTTGTTGTTATTTATAATTGAAGAACTATCTTCCTTGTATGCAAAATACACGGAGAGGAAGACAACCCTTGTTTCCCGATGACCACGAATTAGAGCGTACACAACGCAATATGAATCAAAACTTGGGTATTAACGATTATGATCCAAACCAGAACATCCCAGCTCCAGTTGATGTTCATGGTCAGTTATTACCCGATGATCTTGGTGAAAATCAACAAAAAGGAAAAAATCCCTCTCCATACACTCAAGAATAATACAGAGGTAATGATAATATTGCAGACTCTGATGGACAACTTGTATTGCCCCCTCTACCACAAAGCCACACCTTTGTGGTAACTAGTAGTCTAATGCAAATGCTCACTGCTAGAGGTTTCTTTTCAGGGCCACCTTTTGAGGACCGACATGCACATATATATAAGGTAAGGGTAGTGTGTAAAAGCTGTGTAGGGAGGCCTGATTTGGATTTGGATGTAATAGGGCTAAGAGTATTTCCTCTCTCACTGACGGGAGAGACTGCTATTTGGTTCAATGAGCTCCTTATAACTCAATATTCACTTGGAACAAACTAAGGGACGTTTTCTTAGAACGTTACTACCCGGTCCCCAAGAAACTAAATCACAATGATAGAGTGAACAACTTTGTGGCACTATAAGGAGAGTCAGTTAGCAGTTTTTGGGATAGATTCACTTTATTTTTGAGATGTGTCCCCCATCATTGCAGAGATGATTAGTCACTGAAGGAATACTTCTATCGTGGACATGATGATAATAATAACGCGGTATTGGATACTATAGCGGGTGGTTATTATGAGAAGCGTCCTTATGCCGAGATTGTCAAAAAGTTAGAGAAAATCTTACGGAATAATAAAGCTTGAAGTACTAGGAAGTCAGATACTTGAAGAAATACCTTTGCAGTGCAATCCACACACAACCCAGCCATAGATGAGATTCGTGAAGAGATGGATCAGATGAGAACTGAGCTTGGGTTGGTATTAAAACATATCACTGGAGTGCAGAAAAGATAAATGAAGTTAACTACATGTGTAAACGACCATCACCAAATGATGAATGTTATTATGAGGAGGATTCCTATGCGGTAAATAAGCAGACGGGGGGTTTCTGACCGAGTGCCCAAGGCTCATATCAGGAGAATTGGCGCCAAGGTCAAGGAAATCACGTTCGGATATGTGGTAACTATAACCACGCAATAACTTCAATAGGGGTAACTATGGTAATAGAAATGATAGGAAAGGGCCCTATGTTCCTCCTCAAAATCGTGAAGTTACTCTTAGGGATGGTGGAGGTAGTATGGCGCGAGTTGAGGATATGTTGCAAACAATGATGAGGAGTGTCGATGATAGTGATGAGCACATTATAGAGTTAAGGAGTGATTTAGCAGGTATTGGGTAGAAAGTCGATACACATGCAATATCGATTCAGTTGCTTGAGTTGTAAATGGCCCAATTATCTGCGACTGTGAACACACGGTAACCGGGCACTCTTCCTAGCAACACTGTCCAATAATAATGACTCTTTGCATGTACTATCTCTAATGTAATCAAAACAATATTGAGTATACGCACTTGGGCGTTCAAAGTCAATCACACCATCTGCCCGACTGGTTATAGGCTCTGATGATGAGAATGATTTCGAGTACGTGCCCCCAGGCACTGCCACTCCAGCACAAGCTGCACGTGTAACCAGAGCTACGCCCAAAAAGGTGGCACCCGTCGTAGTCACTGCCTCCCAGTCTGACGAGGAGCGCACACTGACCGGCATACCTTCTGGGTCAGCTACACAAGAAGAAACATCTGGTTCCTTAAGAGTTTCATCGTCGGAGGAAGTCTTCGGGTCCTCAAAAGTCTCTGCACCCTCCATTAATTCACAGTCTACCTTGTCTGATGAGGCTGACTGTCCTGATTCCACTCCAGGCTCACCGATTGGTGTTCTCGCCTCGGTTGCCGACCTGCCCAACCGGTGGTGTGTCGATGGGAAATACCAATTGTATTAAGACGCCAAGTTTCTAAATAATAAACGCATCATGACACGGACCCTTACATTGGAGAGAGGGGTTCTTACGGGAAGTCTCCCATCCATTCCAGTTATCCACACTCTCTTCACCAAACACTGGCTAGAGTGGACAACTCATTCTTTGAGCTTCTACAGTGAGGAGCTGGTCTGAGAGTTTTACGCCTCTTATGTAGCTACTCTCCGATCACAGATAGATAGTCGGGCTCCTCCCGCCAAATAGGCCCCAGTTGAGCACGTTAGAGTACGCATACATGTTGACATCTCCCTTCCATCCATCCACCGGTATCTGTACGGTGAGGATGTTGATACCACTACGACCCCTCTCCATGATGAGTATGACTACCGGTGGCAAATTGTTAAAGATGTAAAATTCTTGCGTGATACATCGCTGAGAGAGACCACCAAGAGGTGGATGGACCTGCACTTATCTATTTATGGAGAGGGTGACGACTTGGTAATGGAGCCGAAAGGAGCCATCAGGAAGGCTAACTTGACCTTCACGGCTAAGTTTTTATGGTTGATTGTCCGCCAATGCCTCTCTTCCATGGTTGCAGATAATATAGTTACATGGGATCGCACATTTTTGATGGTAGTGATGATAGCCGAGTTTGAGGTTGACTTCACTTGGCTTCTATAGCCGGTCATGCATGAGAGGGCTTTCAAAGCCACCACTACTTACTCTTTTTCATGCATGATATTTTCATTGTGCAGCACATTAATCAGCTCTAGACTCCACAGGGCACTATTGATATCGGCCTCATCCCAATGAGTTGGGTCTATGCAGAGGGCCCCGTCAAGAGGTGCCTCCAATTGGTGAGAATCTGGATGATACTGTAGCGCATGCATGAACGGCTACGCAGGCTACTTCTGCAACCACTGACACTACCCCGATCGAGTATATCCCGGGTAGTAGAACTGCCTCAAGCTCCTCTTGCTCAGCCCCTTTATCCGCTCTGGTCCCGCTTGCTAGGGTTCAGAAACTAGAGGCTCAGATGTCCACACTTTTGTATCACATCCATCCTTAGATGCAGAGGTTTGTTGCTTAGGCAGAGAAGCGTATGGAGCGTAAAATGGCACAGCAAACAGAGCGGAAGATCGCTGAGGTTCATTAGCGCCTAGACGCTTTTGATTTGCGGGTGCTAGCCCGGTCAGCCTCTCTGGTTTACGTGTCGACCTTTCAGGCTGCGGTTGAGAGTCTACGAGCAAATATTGATATGATCCTTGAGGCTAGGGTTCCTGAGTTTGAGGCCCCTTCTGCAGAACCTACTGAGGACACAGTGTTAGCTTCGTTATTCGCCACTTCCGAGTTTCCACCACCTCCCCCTTGAGAGAATGACAAGAGACGTAGGGTTCGTGAGGAAGATGAGGCTAGGGCAAGGAAGAAAGAGTGCCGTGAGATGGAGGTTGCAAGGATAGCCTCGATTGTTGATGAGGAGGCTCGTCAGAATAGGTTGTAGAGTCAGCTTCCGGGGCATCTAGCTCCAAAAATATGCAGACAGCGGGAGGCACAAATGATAGTGTTGTTGCTGATGAGGACACTACTAAGGGTGTCCAGTTTACATATGTAGTTGGTTCCGGGCAACCGAACCCACCACCTTGCTGACGCCGGCGCTTTGCGCCCTAGGTTTGCTTCACCTACCACTCTCGTATGTTAGTTTTTTTATGCATTGGGGACAATTGCATATCTTTTTGTTGGGGGTGGGGTAAATGGAAAGAGAATGCTAGGGTGAAGTCTGAGTAACCCGATTCACGATCCTCTTTTGGGTTTTACTTGCCTATATTTTTTTACCCAAGAGACTAATTATTTTTATTGTTGAACCAGCATGTCTATATCTTGTGTACATAGTATAACTCTGAAGCATGATGAATAAAACAAAAATGACATCCTGATGTAATGAAAATAATGCATGGCTAGGAATAGTAATTGATACATGTGTGGCTCTTAGCATGACATATAGATACACCACTGCATGACCCTTAGTCTAAGACTTGAACTAGGTTTCTGATAATCTGGTAGAAAAATGAGATATCAAGTGAGTCTGAGGAAAATTTTGAATAGTCCACTATTTTTAATGATCTTTAAAACTCGTGGTTAGTCCTACTAAAAGTAAGATGTAATAGAAAATAATGAAACGATCATAGGACGTTGTTCAATATAGCCCATTTTTAGCCTTAATAAAAAATGAATGAAATTAATCCCTCTTTGATCCAAATGATTTGAGCTTAAAATAAACCTTTCTTTTTCACACCAAGTGATCTTTTTAGGGAATAATGTGTTGGCCCTAGTACCACCTTGGGAATGTGCACCTCAGCCTTTGCCCAAAGCACAAGTTGAGGGTGGATAATGCAGTAAACAACCTTTTCATGTCCATGACTCAACATTGGGTATTGTTACTTTTACTCATGGCAAAGCCATGAGTTGAGGGTGGCTATTATGAGGAATTCTCTTGAATGTGGGGTTGAAAGAACAAAGAGAGAGAAAGAACAAAAGTAAAGTTACTGAAGAACTAGTTGAAAGAAAAGTGAAATAAAAAATATAATAGATACAAGCAAGAAAAGAAAAGAACCACATACTCAAATGAAGAAATAAGGGAAAATATCAAGGTGAAAGAATATAAGAAAAAGGGCGGTGTAAAAAGATTAAAAAGTAGGATGCTTAACCGATATGTCAAGGAGGGCAACAATTCACTTAAGTATACCTAAATATACCCTACTTGACCTTGAGCCTATGTTACAAGCTAAGAAAGTCCTATCGTGATCCTAAGAGTTGTATGGCGAACTTATAGTAGTGAAAATAAGGAAAAGCTTATGGCAATATGTATGAATGAGTTGTGAATTTTTTGTGAGAGTGAGTGTTTAAGAGTGGTGAATTTATTGCAATACCGAAAATATTAGCACCTCGGTGAGAAATGGAAGAGGATAGGTGTCAGTGCATGGTGAGTCTGTGTCATGGTCTAATTCCACATATGTCAAGCATAATAGTGATAACATGCATAAACATGATGAGAATGATCAAGATTGATAGCCAAATGATTGCGAAAGCTAAAATATAGATTGTCTTGTACAAAGATTTTGTAGTGAGCCATAGTGCGTCGCTTGAGGACAAACAACGAATTTAAGCTGAGGGTGTTGATGTACCGTGGTTTCACGGTATTTTTAATGCTTTTTCATTAAGTTTAGTTTGTGTTCAAAATCATTTTTGTATTGATTTTTATGTAAGTTTCTTGTTATTTGCAGGAAATATGTCAAAAGATGAACGCGGAATTTCTTGAGCAAAGAAATACAGAAGAGACCACCTACGGAGCTTATGATGGTTTGTTGAGCTTGTGACGGTCCGTAGGTTGCATCGTAGTGAGGAGAGAAGCTGTTGAAAGAAGATGTGGAAGTATGACATACTGTGGGATTACGGAAGTCCACGACGGACCGTCATAGCCACGATAGTTTGTCCTGCTGGTTTGTCGTAATGATCAGAGAGTAGTCCCAGTACCCAAATTCCAAGATGTTACAGTATTATGGAATAGAGACCCTCGACGGATCTTCGTGTTTGGAACGGTTCGTCATACCTGTTTATTGAGGGAAATGAAGACAAAAACAGAAGAATTATGAAGCATGGGACGATAGAGACCATGACAGCCCGTCGTGACCATGACGGTCCATCACATGGTCCGTCGACTCAGACGCGTTTTGACATATTTTAAGTAATTAGATCCTTCTTTTATTGGTTTTTTGTTTTTATTATAAATATTTCTAAAAGCCTCGTTTTTGGGGTTAGACTTTTTGATTGTTAGACTTTTTGATGGTTAGACTTTTCGATAGTTAGACTTTTTGATAATCTTTAGTTCTCTTGTTAAAGTATTGAAGTATTAATTTCAGAAATTGTTACAATTTTTCAAGAAATGATTGTTGGTCCTTTTGTAGATTAATCAAGTAAATTTCAGGATATTATTCTTTCTCATTAAAGTAAGTACATGAATTCTTATATTAAATATATGAATAGTGTGATTATGAACATGGGTAACTAAACTCCATAACTAGGGTTGTGGGATCATGAGTGAATAATGAGGTAAAATCTAATTAAAATAGCAATTCTAGAATAGTGTCTTGTATGTATTGATAATTCTTTCATTTTGAAGTCTTTTTAATGGATGGACAATGTTAAAACCCGCCTTAATGCTAGTTTCCTGACCAAGGAGATAGATAATTGAAAAACAATTGTCAACATAGATTTAGTGTATTCTATCTAATAGGCTAGTGTCGATTGGTACGAAGTAATAACTTAGTCAAATGTCGAATCAAATGCTTACTATGAGGTAAATATAAGTGTTAGTTTACCAACACACGTAGCCGGACCAAAGTGCGGAGTGAAATTTTCTAGATGCCGGACAAAGGATTTAGAGATACATAATTTATCACTTTACATGCAAGATACTAGGAAAGAATTGTTATAGTTAGAATTATTAAGTTTGGAACATGTGGGGAACACTTAAGCCCTAGTTACTTTTATAAATTGATTAATCTCTAAGATTTGAATCTGTTATTTGTTTACTATAATTTAGTTAATTATTTTTATTATTTAGAAATTACCCCCTCCCCCTTATGTTATTTTGTTTTGAAGCGAAATAATTGACTAAATAATAGTAATAATAGAATAAATTTAAGTCTGAACTATTTTCCTTGTGGGAATGATCCCAACCTCATTAGTTGGGTTCTTTATTTGATACAACCGCTTTACTTCTTATTTGAGAAGTGAGTTTGAGCGTATCATGAGGTTGATTAAGGTGTATATGTTATAAGGATGGTGATGACTATCAATGTGCCTTATTATGATATGAAATGCCAATGTATTAACCTCACTTATATGAATTGTAATGAAAGGATTAATACTCATGCAATTCTTATTGAGTTAATGACGATGATGATTATACAAGGGTTAGACCCTATGACATAAACTAAGCTATGATTGATAATTAAAGGATTAAAGACATTTCAATAAAGGGATTTAGCTTAGCACTTAGTGAACTTGAAAATTGGAGTTGTTGACTTCCCATAGAGGAAGATTTACCCTATAGTTCTAAACGTGGTGTTGACTCCCTAAAGAGGGATACTCATCAGATGGATTCCCATGATAGGAGGCCCCAATTTCCAAATGGTATGTAGAGGGATTATACCGATTTTCTAGTTCTTGAATTATGTTGTCCCCATAGGAAGACTATCTTGTGGATCCACCTAGAAAGCTACGTTTATGTTTGGTTTTACATTGGTCGGTAAACTACCTTCCATTGGTGTAAGGTTTTACAACATCGGATTCCACACTTGGATATTGTGGTCTACGTCGGTTAAGGCAAGTCTTCCCTAAGTTAAAAATGAACAAATAAAGATAAACTAACTAAGGTGACTTGAGAGGTTTGACTTAGATTAGGTAGGGGTATGGTACTACAATGCCTTGCACTAGTTGAACTTGATGGAAGCTTTAGGAAGTTTATAATATGTATGTATATGATAATGATGTATATGAAAGTAATATGTTGATTCAAAAATGTAAATGGTATTATATGATGATGATTTTCCTTATGAACATGTATTTAGATTATATTATTAAAGTATGATATTGTGTATCTTAAAGTTTATATTATGTGAAGTTGGACAGTGGTCATGGTTTCTTGTTGGGGTACTTGATTAAGTAAGGTTATGGGCTTTGCTTGGTAATTGCACTCATTATCTTGATGAGGATTCATTAGTACTTCTATTGCTTATTATGATACGCTTAACTCTTATTCATGCTTGTGATATTATTTCTTGATTATAGGTTGTAGTAGATTATGGGTTCAAGTATCATAATGTGCATATTACTTGATTTACTATTAATAACTATGTCTTGTTGTTTGGTATGGCTTGTTTGACCATGCATAAGTCTTTTTTAAAAAAGGTAAAATAGAATGATTTAACTAAATGTCCCTTTTTAGCATGTTTTGATCTTATATGTGCATATGGTCTCACACTTAGTACAAGTGGTGTATTAACCCCATTTTCTTCCTTTTTCCCGAACATTTTAGGTTCCGTTCGTTGAAGTCTCATTAAAGATGACTTTAAGAACACTTGAATATTCTCTACCATCCAAGTTGGTAGGTCCTCATTCTCGATGCCAATGCCAATATCGAGCTTATGTATTTGTTTTAGTATAAGACTTTTTTATTCTATCTAATTTCATTTATGTACGAATTGTATAATGCCTATATGTGTCTCTCTTTACGTTGATGTAGGTTATATCCAAATTGCTATGATCATTTAGATGGTATGAGATGAGACAATCTTTAAGACTATGTTCTGTCCTATATATGTATGTGCAATAAAAGTAGAAGGCTATATAACCTTCATATACTAATGGTCTGTGTATACTCGTTATATATATATATATATATATATATATATATTATGTGTATGTACAAGTGTATGTAAACCTCCAAGTAGAAATAATAAAAAGTTCTAAAATTTTTGAGAAATTTTACTTATGAATGTGATGATGTAAGCTAAGAGGCTAGTCTTAGTCCTCAAAGAGGACAACAACGCCGGTTACGTATAGGGTCTAAACCCCGATGTGACATATATTTTATTAGAAGAATATGTATTATGAAGAAATAAACAAAATTTGTTGCTTAAATCTACTACTATGGATTACAAGGTTGGTAATTTTCTGTTGCCTGAAGTTTTATCGTGTCATTTCTAGATAATTGTACATCAACTTCAACACAAAAATTGTTTCACATATACAAATGATATTTTTTGTGTATCATCCCATACTCTAATGACCCGGATTCTAGAACCCGAATGCAACCGGCGTCGGTGATCTCTTTGAGGTCGCAGACAAGCCTCGTCTTAGCATTCTTCACATTCATATAGTTAAATTTGTGGAAAATTTAACACTTTTAAACGTTAATGAAATGTACATATAATTCATATAATATTTCATTAATTCATGTACTATAAGCTTAACTTAACAACCATCTATAATGGATTGCGCAGTTCAAAAGGCAGAATGAATATATATCATAGAAGTTTTCCAAAACAGCCTTAATACAAAAACATCAAAATGAAAATATCTAAAATAAACGCTAGGTAAAACATCCTCTAGCTATGTCTAAATACTAAGATATGAAGATAGAAATGTCATCCTCGAACTATAAAGGAACTACAAAATGGTCTAGAGATCGCTGAGTCCAAACCGCTGCAATGAGTCTTCAATATGCTCTATGATCTGCACCCATAAAAATTTAATTGTATAGGGTTAGCACACACTTGTACTAAGTATGGGTGCATGCACACATACACATAAGTCTATGCATGATCAAGGAAAGCTCTTCCTTTACAACATGCCATTTCTTGAAAGTGAAGTCACTAAACTTTCCTAATTCGTTAGTTGTGAATTGTGGTATAAATATGATGTATTTTAATTCATTCAAAGAAAAAAACTCATTTTCTATTTTACCAAAATAAATTTGACTCATCAACATAATTTTAGAACAACTCGAGCGAATATTTGAAAATTTGATCCCGTTGAAACCGAAAGATATCCTTTTTGTACTTATTCTATTTTTCAGTCTTTTTCTTCTTCTTTTTGTGTAGTTCAATGATTCTTTTGATCCTATCCTTTACTTACAATTACAATGATTCATTGTAGTCCCATACCCACAATGAATCAAGTAAGTAATCCAAGGACTAAGGGAATGATTTCACTATCCTTACAACAAGTCATTCATTACATTCTTTATTCGTTAGGTAGGAACACTTCATAAGCCAGTATTTATTAGCTATGTCACTTATTTCATCATTTTCATATTATGGAAGTTATGAAGAATTGCTTAGTTATTTTATTTTACTTCCCTTTACAGTCATAATATAAGAAGTCAATATAAGAAAATTTTATTTGGCTTTGCCCATTATTTGCTGAAAACTCCATTCGTATCAACATTGACAATTTGTATTCATAATCTCTAACTTTCATAGATCAGTTTGAACATACATTCCTTCTTATTTCTTTGTTGCTTTCTTAGAGACATATTTCGAATTAATATCATGTGAGCTAACATGAAATGCAATGTCTTTCCCACAACAAAAAGTGGTGATTCACCGATAAAAATTAATCTAGATTATGTGAGCTAACATGAAATCCAGTGTATGCCCCACATCGAAAAGGGGTCATTCACCAGCTAAGGTGAATCAATGTCAAGTGTTTACCTGTCACGACCCAAAACCGAGCCGCGACTGGAACCCACATTTACCCTCCGATGTGAGCGAACCAACCAATCTAAACCTTATCATTTCAATTTAATATCAACATAAAGTATGCGGAAGACTTAAACTCATAAATAAAAGACAATTCAATAACTTCTAAAATTCAACTTCTATTAATTCCCCAAAATCTGGAAGTCATCACCACAAGAACATCTATGATCAATTTACTAAACTAAGAGTATTCTAAGAAGCTAAACAAATAAAAGCTAGTCTATGCCGAAACTTCAAGGCATCAAGACATGAGGAAGGAGATCCAGTCCAAGCTAGAAGCATTAGCTCACCCTGAAGATCCGGTGTGACAAGACTGGCTTGAACTACTGTTGAGTCGAAGATGACGGCACGTTTGCTGCACTCCACAAATAAACAAAAGGAAAACATAAAAGTAGGGGGTCAGTACAACCACAAGTACTGAGTAGGTATCATCGGCCAACTCAAAATAGAAAACAGTATATATCAAGTAACATCATAAAATCAACTAATATCCTTAGCATGCAGCATTTACAATTACCATAATCCTTGGTTACAACACCAAGCACATCAATGAGGACTCACGCCTCCTCATCAAACTCATTTTGGGAAACATGTTCTTTAGATTGAGTATATTAGTATCTTTCAAGATTCATTATATTATTTACTCTCGTGTCGGTACGTGACACTCCGCTCCTCATTCTATCCTGGTACCGGAACGTGGAACCCGATCCATATACTATCCTGGTGTCGGAACGTGACACTCCGATCCTCATATTCTATCCTGGTATCGGAACGTGGCACCCGATCCATATACTATCCTGGTGTCGGAACGTGACACTCCGATCCTCATATTCTATCCTGGTGTCGGAACGTGACACTCCGATCCATATACTATCCTGGTGTCGGAACGTGACACTCCGATCCTCATATTCTATCCTGGTGTCGGAACGTGACACTCCGATCCTCATATTCAATCCTGGTACCGGAACGTGGCACCCGATCCCCTAATCTCACTACTTTCGTTCATTAAGCCTTCTTTTATACCAAGGCATCATCATTAACAAAGTAGATTAGGGTTTCTTCAAGATTTAAGATTCAATAGCTTCATCATGCTTATTTTATCACAATCATATATATATATAAGAGCAATCATGCATACACACAATTAAGCATATAGAAGACTTAATAATACTACCCAACACATATCATTCGCTATTAAGAGTTTACTACGAATAGTGTAAAAAACCATAACCTACCTCCACTGAAGAATTGCGATCAATCAAGCTATCTTCTCAAAATCCTTGCTATCCTCTTCGTCTCTCTCTCTCTCTCTACTCGTTCTCTTCTTCTTTTTCTGTCTCTCTTTGTTCTTTTTATTTTTCTTATTCAAACCCTTTTTCTTTTACCCTAATTAACATATAATTAAGTGTAAAAGATGGCAATAATAACCCACTAATTAACTTAAGGTTACCTCTTTTAACCCCCAAGTAATTAGACTTATTAACATTAACCCTCTAACTTTATAATTAAAGTAGGAATAGTCAAAAACGTCCCTTAAAACGTATAAAGAAATCCAACCGAGACTGGGATTGCGCAACCTGCGATGGCCCTTCGTGCCTGCGATGGTCCGTCGTGCAGGTCGTCGCAACCGTCAGAGACTCGATTTCCACCAAAGAGTCTGTGATGGTCCGTCACGCCTGTGACGGTCCGTCCTGCCATTTCGTCGTGACGGTCAGAGAGTCAATTTTCAGTACTCAATTTTAGATTTTTCCAAGTGTTTTGAAACGAGACCCTGCGACGGTCCGTCGAGCCCATGACGGTCTGTCGTGGGGTCCGTCGCCTCAGCCTATTTTTCCAGAAATAAAATCTGCTGCTCAAAACGACTAAACAGGTCGTTACAATAGATACCAATTTACCCATCGTTCGTCCCCGAACGATCACAAGAAGGAAAACAAGGGCGAAAAGGAATACCTGAATCTGTAAACAGATGTGGGTATCTTTCTCGCATATCTGCCTCCTTCTCCCAAGTGGCTTCTTCAACGGGTCGATTCTTCCATTGAACATTGATAGATGCAATCTCCCTTGACCTCAACTTGCGAACTTCTCTATCTAAAATGGCAACAGGCTCCTCCTCATAAGACAAATTCTCATCAAGCAAAACTGAATCCCAACGGATAATGTAGTTTCCATCCCCATGGTATCTTTTCAACATCGACACATGGAATACCAGATGTACTCCGGACAGCCCTGGAGGCAAGGCAAATTCATAAGCCACCTCCCCTACTCTCTTAAGTACTTCAAAGGGACCAATGTACCTTGGGCTTAACTTTCCTCTTTTACCAAACCGCATCACCCCTTTCATTGGCGAAACTTTCAACAAGACTTGTTCACCCTCCATGAACTCTAAGTCTCTAACCTTTCGATCTGCATATTCTTTTTGTCTACTTTGCACCGCTAGAAGCTTCTCTTGATTAAATTTCACTTTTTCTATCGAATCCCTAAAAAGATCAGTACCCCAAGGTCTAACCTCGAATGCATCAAACCAACCAATGGGGGACCTACATCTCCTACCATACAATGCTTCAAAGGGAGCCATATCAATGCTTGAGTGATAGCTATTATTGTATGAAAACTCCGCTAAGGGTAAGAAGCTATCTCAATGGCCACCGAATTCTATCACACATGCACGAAGCATATCCTCCAACACTTGAATCGTTCGCTCAGACTGACCGTCGGTCTGAGGATGGAACGCAGTACTAAGATCCAACCTAGTACCCAATTCCGCATGCAATGTTTTCCAAAACTTAGAAGTAAACTGCGTACCTCTATCTGATATGATGGATAGTGGAACTCCATGCAATCGAACAACTTCTGAGATGTAAAGTTTGGCTAACTTCTCTGCATTGTAAGTCACCTTAACCGGAATGAAATGAGCAGACTTAGTTAATCTTTCCACAATCACCCAAATGGAGTCGAACTTGCCCAATGTCTTTAGAAGACCAACCACGAAGTCCATTGCAATTCTCTCCCATTTCCATTCCGGAATGGGCATTCTCTGAAGTGTTCCTCCGGGCCTTTGGTGTTCATACTTTACTTGTTGACAATTTGGACATTTGGCAATAAAATCCACTATATCACGCTTCATTCTTCTCCACCAAAAGTGTTGCTTTAGGTCACGGTACATCTTGGTTGCACCCGAATGTATCGAATACCTTGAACTATGAGCCTCTGTCAGAATAGTGTTGATCAAATCATCGACGCGGGGTACACATACCCTTCCCTTAATCCTCAAAACACCTTCCTCATCGATTTTCGCTTCTTTAGCCTCTCCTTGCAACACTTTATCTCGGATCCGGATCAATTTTTCATCATTAAACTGCTTTCCCTTAATCTTGTCAAGGAAAGAAGATCTTGCCTCCACACAAGCTAAAAATCCTCCCTTCTCATTTACTTCTAATATCATAAGGTCGTTAGCCAGAATCAAAACTTCCCTAGCTAATGGGCGTCTAGAAGCTTGCAAGTGAGCTAGACTTCCCATGCTTCCTGCCTTTCTACTTAAAGCATCCGCTACAACATTCGCCTTCCCCGGATGATACAAAATAGTGATGTCGTAGTCCTTCAGTAGTTCCATCCATCTCCTCTGTCTCAAATTCAAATCTCTCTGAGTGAAGACATACTGTAGACTACGATGATCCGTATAGACCTCACACTTAACCCCATATAAATAGTGTCTCCATTGCTTTAGTGCAAACACTACCGCGGCCAATTCCAAATCATGAGTTGGATAGTTACGTTCATGCATTTTTAATTGTCTTGAAGCATAAGCAATCACATTCTTCTCTTGCATTTGCACTGCACCCAAACTCGAATAAGATGCATCACAATACACAATGAAATTCTTGCCTTCCACTGGTAAGGTGAGAATTGGTGCAGTAGTCAACAGAGTCTTGAGCTTCTGAAAGCTTTCCTCACACTCGTCCGACCATACAAATGGAACATTTTGCTTAGTCAAGTTCGTCAGTTGGGAAGCAATAGAAGAGAATCCCTTGACAAATCAGCAGTAGTAGCTAGCTAACCCAACAAAGCTCCTTATTTCTGACAGATTAGTAGGTCTTACCCAATTCTTCACTATTTCGATCTTAGAAGGATCCACCATCACCCCATCTTTAGAAACCACGTCCCCCAAGAAGGACACTGCATCTAGCCAAAACTCACACTTAGAGAACTTGGCATAAAGCTTTTTCTCCCTCAACATTTCCAATACCATTCTCAAATGCTCCTCATGTTCCTCCTTACTTTTAGAGTATATCAGTATATCATCAATAAATACGATCACAAAGAGATCCAAATATGGCTTAAAAATCCCGTTCATCAAACTCATGAACGCAGCAGGGGCATTCGTAAGACCAAAAGACATCACTACAAATTCGTAATGCCCATACCTGGTTCTAAAAGTAGTCTTTGGCACATCCGTTGCTTGTATTTTCAATTGATGATAACCGGATCTCAAGTCAATCTTAGAGAAGACACAAGCACCTTGTAACTGATCGAACAAGTCATAAATGCGAGGAAGAGGATACTTGTTCTTTATGGTCACCTTGTTCAACTGCCGGTAGTCTATGCACATCCGAAAACTCCCATCCTTCTTCTTCACAAACAAAACCGGAGCACCCCAAGAAGATGCACTTGGTCTAATGAATCCCTTGCTCAACAACTCTTGAAGTTGGGCTTTTAACTCTCTTAACTCCGCGGGAGCCATTCTATAAGGGGGTATAGAAATGGGGCGAGTACCCGGTTCAAGATCAATACAGAAGTCAATATCCCTATCTGGTGGCATACCAGGAAGATCTGCAGGGAACACATCCAGAAACTCACGGACCACCGAAACCGACTCAATCAAAGGTACTTGGGTAGCCTCATCCTTGAGATGTGCAAAGAAAGCTAAACCCCCTTTACTAACCATTTTCTTAGCACGAAGAAAGGAGATGATACGCACCGGATTGGAAGTGTAGTCACCCTCCCACACTAACGGATCTGTCCCAGGCTTGGCTAACGTCACCGTTTTAGCATTACAATCCAAGATCGCAAATTGCGGAGAAAGCCAAGTCATACCCAGAATTACATCAAAATCAACCATCTCTAAGATAACAAAATCTACATAAGTGTTACTCCCCACAAAGTTCACCAAACAAGACCAATATACCTTTTCAACTACCACAGACTCACCCACCGGAGTAGAAACACGAATAGGCGTATCAAGTAATTCACAATGTAAATTTAGACCATTAGCAAATGAGGAAGATACATAAGAAAATGTGGATCCAGGATCAAACAATACAGAAGCCATGCAATCACAAACCAGAAGATTACCTGTGATGACAGCATCAGATGTCTCCGCCTCCGATCTCCCAGGGAAAGCATAACAATGGGCCCTTTCGTTTGTTTGTCCGTTGCCCCTACCATGTTGTGATGTAGTGGCTCCAGTTTGCCCATCACCCCAGCCGTTTTGGTGAACACCATTACCTCGACCACCTCGTCCTCTGGAATAACGGCCTCTGCCATGACCACCTCTACCTCTAACTGTTGGGGGTCTATCACTCTGTTTTGGACAATACCTCTTGATATGCCCAGTCTCCCCACACCCATAACACTCTCTAGATTAACGCATAGGTCTCTCAGAGAAATGTTGACCGGTCTGAGGTGGACCCTCAACTACAGTCTGTAGTGAAGACTGAATGGGTCGAACTGAGTAACCTCTGGAACCCTGTCCTCTAGAGTAAGAACCATTAAACTCACCTCTCTTCCGAAACCTCTTTGACGTTGATGCCATGGTGAATTCATCTGGCTTCACTCCTTCCACCTCTACCACGAAATCTACCACTTCTTGGAAGGATTTTTCCGTAGCCGCTACCTGTAAGGCTGAAATTCGCAACTCTGATCTCAACCCCTTCACAAAACGGCGAATCCGTTCTTGTGGACTGAAACAAAGTTGGGTGGCATATCTTGATAGTGCACGAAACTTAGCCTCATATGCATTGACCGACATTCTACCTTGCTCTAGGCTCAAGAACTCATCCCTTTTCCTATCCCTCAAAGTCCGGGGGATATACTTCTCCATAAACAAACTAGAGAATGAGGCCCAAGTCATAGGTGGTGCCTCTGTTGGTTGACATTCAACATGTGACCGCCACCACATTTTGGCGTTCCCTTGAAACTGATAACTCACGAACTCAACCCCAAACCGTTCTACTATACCCATCTTGTGTAGTAGCTCATGACAGTCAACCAGAAAATCGTAAGCATCCTCAGATTCTGCACCCTTGAAGACTGGAGGTTTCAATTTCAATAACTTACTGAAAAAGTTCATGCTGATCATTTGTCATTATAGGCCAAGTAGTCAGACGTGGAAACGTTCCTATGTCCAATGAGGCATCCATACGAGGGGCCATAGTGGCTGCATGTTGTACCTCTGAAACCGGAGGTGTTGGTGCAGAAAACATTGGGGGTGCCTGTCCCTGATCAGACATCCCACTAAGATAAGCGAGAACCTGATTGATCATCTCTGGGGTAGGTTGGGTGGCATTTCCTCATTCTGTACTTGTTCATCCTCCCCATCCTCCCCTTCTCTTACTACTTCCTCAGTCGGTGGAGGAGTCACCGCCCTAGCACCAGATGGTCTAGGTGCTCGTCCTCTCCCTCTAGAGGACGTCCTCCCACGACCTCTACCGCGGCCTCTTGCCACTGTTGCACTTCGAGCTACAGCCCCAGTGGCTGGCTCAGATGCATCTTGTCTTGCTGATGTTGATGTTGGCGTAGTCGTTGCTCTAGTTCTAACCATCTGCGAAATAGAGTGAAGATGGTCAGATACCAATTTGTATCACCTAGATACCAATTGGATCCAAGTAATAGCACGAAAGAAAGAAAGAAAGAATGGAATTTTCCTAAAGTCTTATAGCTTCTCAAAGAAAAGTAAAGGCGTCCCCCTACCGTTCTTTAAGACCCTACTAGACCTGTTCTTGTGTGATAAGACCAACGAACCTAATGCTCTGATACCAAGTTTGTCACGACCCAAAACCGAGCCGCGACTAGCACCCACATTTACCCTCCGATGTGAGCGAACCAACCAATCTAAACCTTATCATTTCAATTTAATATCAACATAAAGTAATGCGGAAGACTTAACTCATAAATAAAAGACAATTCAATAACTTCTAAAATTCAACTTCTATTAATTCCCCAAAATCTGGAAGTCATCACCACAAGAACATCTATGATCAATTTACTAAACTAAGAGTATTCTAAGAAGCTAAAACAAATAAAAGCTAGTCTATGCCAAAACTTCAAGGCATCAAGACATGAGGAAGGAGATCCAGTCCAAGCTAGAAGCATTAGCTCACCCTGAAGATCCGGTGTGACAAGACTGGCTTGAACTACTGTTGAGTCGAAGATGACGGCACGTTTGCTGCACTCCACAAATAAACAAAAGGAAAACATAAAAGTAGGGGGTCAGTACAACCACAAGTACTGAGTAGGTATCATCGGCCAACTCAAAATAGAAAACAGTATATATCAAGTAACATCATAAAATCAAGTAATATCCTTAGCATGCAGCGTTTACAATTACCATAATCCTTGGTTACAACACCAAGCACATCAATGAGGACTCACGCCTCCTCATCACACTCATTTTGGGAAACATGTTCTTTAGATTGAGTATATTAGTATCTTTCAAGATTCATTATATTATTTACTCTCGTGTCGGTACGTGACACTCCGCTCCTCATTCTATCCTGGTACCGGAACGTGGCACCCGATCCATATACTATCCTGGTGTGGGAACGTGACACTCCGATCCTCATATTCTATCCTGGTACCGGAACGTGGCACCCGATCCATATACTATCCTGGTGTCGGAACGTGACACTCCGATCCTCATATTCTATCCAGGTGTCGGAACGTGACACTCCGATCCATATACTATACTGGTGTCGGAATGTGACACTCCGATCCTCATATTCTATCCTGGTGTCGGAACGTGACACTTCGATCCTCATATTCTATCCTGGTACCGGAACGTGGCACCCGATCCCCTAATCTCACTACTTTCATTCATTAAGCCTTCTTTTATACCAAGGCATCATCATTAACAAAGTAGATTAGGGTTTCTTCAAGATTTAAGATTCAATAGCTTCATCATGCTTATATTGTCACAATCATATATATATATATAAGAGCAATCATGCATACACACAATTAAGCATATAGAAGACTTAATAATACTACCCAACACATATCATTCGCTATTAAGAGTTTACTACGAATAGTGTAAAAACCATAACCTACCTCCACCGAAGAATTGCAATCAATCAAGCTATCTTCTCAAAATCCTTGCTATCCTCTTCGTCTCTCTCTCTCTCTCTACTCGTTCTCTTCTTCTTTTTCTGTCTCTCTTTGTTCTTTTTATTTTTCTTATTCAAACCCTTTTTCTTTTACCCTAATTAACATATAATTAAGTGTAAAAGATGGCAATAATAACCCACTAATTAACTTAAGGTTACCTCTTTTAACCCCCAAGTAATTAGACTTATTAACATTAACCCTCTAACTTTATAATTAAAGTAGGAATAGTCAAAAACGTCCCTTAAAACGTATAAAGAAATCCGACCCAGACTGGGATTGCGCAACCTGCGATGGCCCGTCGTGCCTGCGACGGTCCATCCTGCAGGTCGTCGCAACCGTCAGAGACTCGATTTCCACCATAGAGTCTGTGACGGTCCGTCACGCCTGTGACGGTCCGTCACGCCTGTGACGGTCCGTCCTGCCATTTCATCGTGACGGTCAGAGAGTCGATTTTCAGTACCCAATTTTAGATTTTTCCAAGTGTTTTGAAACGAGACCCTGCGACGGTCCGTCGCGCCCATGAAGGTCCGTCGTAGGGTCCGTCGCCTCAGCCTATTTTTCCAGAAATAAAATCTGCTGCTCAAAATGACTAAACAGGTCGTTACATTACCCCACACCAAAAGGGGTGGCTCACGGCTATAGTGAACCAAGAACATTGTTTTGAGCATTAACTGACATAGATCATGTGAGATAAACATGAAATCGAGTGTCTTTCCGACACCGAAAAGAGGTTATCTCACTGGACAAGGTTAGATTGATATATACCTCGCTCTTTTAGATGGAAACCACATGCTAGTTCCCATGTTGGCTATACATAATCGAATACTAGGATACATATGGATACTACGTATCCACCTTAGTGGTAGCCTCATCTCATGAGACTTACACCTACAAGCATAAGCTCACCACTTGTCTATCGGTGCTTTGCTCACTTTATTTATATTCTTATCTTTTTGGGTTGAACCAAACATTATGGAAGCTTGCTTCTAGATTGATGTTTACTTACTCAAATGATGACTATTCATACCTTTATTTATATTGATGAAATGGGAATTATCCATACCTAACATCTTTGGTATTAATGAGACTTGTCTCACATTCTAACACCCATTTTCATGACTATCTTAACATGGTATCTTAGGTGTAAGTGAGGTTTGTTTCACTTCCTTTAACTAATCGTTATGGTAACTTTCTTAACATAGACATAATTAATTATGTTAATACTCACTTTACATTCTTACGTTCATTTGGTAGCTTCATATCATCATCTATGGATGATGAGAACTTCATTCAATGAGTTACATATATTCGTAGTTCATTTTTTACGGCATGTTGGGACTTTTCCCAATAATTGGCATGCCATTGGATATGGGTTCATTAAATTACCTTAGATGTGCTTATTTTATCATTTCAATACATTGGCTATATATGATTGACACAAAATTAGTATTGTCCGAAGCTATTTGGAAAAGATTTAATAATCATCATTATTGGTATAAGCCAAATTTACATTCGTTCATGTTTGGTTTGGTAAGTATTAACCATTAGCCAATCATTTAATTATTTGAAGATAAAATTATAGCCAGATGCATTCAACTTATTGTACAATATATTGATATCCACTTTATTGGTATAAGCCAAACATTCAATCAAATATGATTTAATGGAGATCTTTTTAACCACTCTTATAACATAGTACAAACATCACATTGTACCCATTTCAGACAGCCTCATATGAACACTTTAATGAACATAAAATTTTCATCAAGTCGCATTTAACAGTAGGTATAGACATCATGATTGTAACATCTCAGGATTAGCATTTTCGCACACAAGATGATGCAACATCGTTCTTTAAATCATGTAAGGAGCACATAAAATCATACATGTACAAAATATAGGTTCATTCAACATTTACATATGAAGGAATCTACACAGTAAGATCAACCAGCACCACATACCAATAACATGATCAAGAATACGTCCATATATTAATTAGAATCGAACACGAGGATACTACGGAAGAAGGACATTCAACAAGAGACTTGGGAAAACAACCCTAGTTATAAGATTTCATAGATTCAAGACGATGGAAAATAAACTTGGAGAAAGAATTCCATGAGATAAAACCCATATCTTATGTAGAATTTAATCTACAAAGACCACCTTGAAGAACACCATGAATACGCCTAAGAGAGTCTATGAAACTTTTTGTATCTTGCTTACTGTTTTAGCGCCGTGTTTCCAAGTGAATGATCATATGTTTTTAGTTATTAGGACCTGATATTGACTCATTCAATTTAGGTTTAATAATTTCATTAAGTAAATTAATTAACCAATTACTAAAAAGCCCCTTCTAGATTGACTAGAATAGAATAACATAACACTTAGTCAAGTCTGAATTTTTTCCTAAGGATTTCGTTTTGACCATTTAAATAGATTAATTAAATAAATAATTTAATTGATTAATGAATATAGGGTAATTACTAAAGTACCCCTAAGTCATTGGAACCATAATCAACCCTTTTGGACAATCCTAGGAAAGTACTAGGATGTTTCTTGAACTATTTACTAGGTTAATGTAAGGATTTAGTTTTGACCATTTAAATTAATAAATTAAATTGTTAATTTCATTAATAAGGTTACCTAGGGTAATTACTAAAGTAACCTTATGTCGTTAGCACCATAACTAACCCTTTGAACCATCCTAGGTTAGTAACTAGGTTGTCTCTTTAACTAGTTACTAGGTTAGTGTAAGGATTTCATTTTGACCATTTAATTTATTTAATTAACTTGATAATTTAATTAATTAGGTGACCTTGGGATATTATTAAAGTACCCTTAAGTCGTTAGGACCATAACTAACCCTTTGGACCATCCTAGGTTTGAACTAGATTGTCTCTCTAACTAGTTACTAGGTTAGTGTCACCCAATTAAGTCTTAGGTTATCGGGTGGACTAATTGGTTTATTTCGGTTAGTCCTAGGTTAGTTAGTTATTTAGGTCATTTAGTTGGAGTCTAGAGTTTCTTAGGAAGCTCATCCCCACATGGATTGACCCCCACATGTGCGCCTTCCCCTAACCGCGCTTACCACCCTAACCGAATTCTTGCACACGTGTTGCTGCTCATTTCATATTGTCCCAAGGATCCTCACTATATCCTTGGGCACTGATTACTCTACGTGATCATTATAAATGGTCATGTTCTATGGTACTACTGTTTACGCTTGGATGCCTAATACATATTGTATTAAGTTGAGAATCCATATTTTTTTAGCTTAGAGTCTTTATTACAGGTACACTTCTTCAACAAGGTTCTATTGGGTAGGACAACCCAAAATGCATTTAAATTTACTTGTTCATATATGGAAAATTGGCTAATAATTTGAAACCAATATTTTATAATATGTCCAATATTTTGCCTATTTGGGTATTATAAACAAATTGGCTAATACCCCTTGTCCGTTTTTCTATAATATGCCCAATATTTCTGAATATTAGGCATTGGGATGCCTATGTACCCCCAGTACACATTCTTAATGACCTATTGGGATCTTCAATAGACATGAAATTTTCTGGAATGTTACATTATCCCGCCACTTAGGAACATTCGTCCCCGAATAACACAACAGATCATTTTTAAAATAAAGAGGGAGATTTTCAAAAACAATTTAACATGCTTGAAACTATACTCTTTGTGAAATTGTGATTCACACTTACTCTGGATGATGCATATTACACAAAGCTTATCTGAATTTCCATATATGAGATTAAGGAACTTTCCTATCAATCACACTTAACTAATGCAATCACAGCTCATGCAACACAAAAATCATGTCTATGTTATACAATAGCAGCAACATGAATGCAAGCATGAAATCATTTTAATTCATATAGTGCAAGTATAAGACACACGATTATGGACTTAAAACATAAAATTTATTAATGCACTAAGATTTTGAGTCTCAATAACATAATTGGGCTAAGGAAGAGTATATCTACCCACAAGAACAGAATAAGTGAGGTAATGGGATCTCATATGAACCTCGGCCTCCCATGTCGCTTTCTCAACAAAGTGGTTCCTGCATAATACCTTAACGGTGGCAAACTCTTTGTTCCTCAACCATTTCACTTGGCGATCCAAAATTTCAATGGGAATATCTTCGTAAGAAAGGTTCTCATCGGCTCGTAACCCCTTAGATAACATCTTATTGGCTTTCAGATTGGAAATAATTGGCTTGTTGGATTTTAAACACACCCTTCCCACTCCATCTCTATTTCATTTGGTAACTTAAACCTTACTACCCTGTTTCGATAGTCTATGGTAGTATAGCATTTAAGAAGCCAATCCATATTCAAAATTATATCAAAATCAAGCATGACTAAATCTCTTAGATAAGCGTGAGTAACTTTATTGAGAACAATTATTGGGCAATCTGTCTATACTCTTTCTACACTAACACTGTCTCCTATGGGAATAGTAACTAGATATTATTTATGTAAGATCTAAGGAAGCAAGTCAAATTTTCTAGCTACTAAAGGAATAAACAAAGACAAAGGAAATCCTGGATCTAACAATGTATACATAGGAAAAAACACACATGCAAGGTACAAGTGATCACATAAGCTGACTTCTCTTACTCCTCTCTACCTTTCAAATCATAGAACCTTAATCTTGCGCCTTAGAACAACTTTTTAATCTCAACATCCTTGTGAAATCTCTCAATCTTCTAGCCATGGTGTTAGCACACGGGTTCTCCCTAGGAAAACCCTCTCTAGGGGTTTGGGCCGTGATAGCTTGTGCCTACACAATGATGGTTTGGTCCATCTTAACCAATGCTTCTCTCACTTATTCATCCATAAACGCAATTGGGTGACAGGAACTTGCACTCCAATAGTTGGGGATTGGGAAAAAGCTTGGTTTCCCCAAGCTGCTGCTTTTCCAACTCTCCTGCCTTCATTTCTTCTTGTGTTCATCTTTATACACGTACACATAAGAAGGAAGTTTGATTCTAAAATGAAACAAAATGTCAAAGATCTTCCATGACACGATTAAAATTATAAGTAAGGAAGATTCCTAACATCACTTAGTCCCTATGTCATGATTGTGAAATACTTCACAACCATAAGTTAGAAACTACGTAACGTGGTTGTTTTGAGTTTTAGATCCAAACTAATTTAACCTCATGCTGTGATACAAGGTTTATCAGGACTTGGATTCTGGAATCTTAATGCAACCGGCGTCCTTGACCTCTCAAGGTCGCAGGCAAGACTCTTCTTAGCATTCATCACTTTTATGTAGTTAAATTTATGGAAATTTTTGAAAATTTAAACGTTAATGAAGTGTAGATAGACTTCATATATTCTTTCATGAATTCATAAACTATAATTTCAAATAAACAACCATCTACAATTGATTACGCAATTAAAAAGGGATAATCCATATATATTAGAATATGTTGTATAAATGCCCTTAATACAAAAACGTGTAAATGAAAACATATGAATGAAACTCTAGGGAAAACATCCTTCAGATATTTCTAAATACTAGGCTATGAAGGTAGAATTATCATCCTGGAACTGGAAGGGACCTACCAAATGGTCTGGAGATCTCTGAGTCCAAACCGCTGCAATGAATATTCAATCTTCTCTGTTACCTGCACCTATCAAAAATGAAATTGTATAGGGTTAGTACACACTTGTAATAAGTATGGGTGTATTCACATATGCACATAAGTCTATGCATGATCAAGGAAAACTTCCTGTACAACATGCCATTTCTGGAAAGTTAAGTCAACATACTTTCCTAATTCGTTACTTATGAATTGTGGTAAGAATATGTTGTAGTTTAATGAATTCAAATCACACCACTCATTTTCTATGTCATCACAAGACATTAGACTCATCAACATAATTTTAGAACAACTCGAGCGAAGATTTGAAAATTTAATTCCCTTGAACCCGAGAGCTCTCCCTTTTGTACTTAGTTTATTTTTCAGTCTTTTTTTTTGTGTAGTTCAATGAATCTTTTGATCCTATGTTTTACTTACAAGTGCAATGATTCATTGTAGTCCCATACCCACAATGAACCAAGTATGTAATCCTAGGACTAAGGGAATTATTTAACTATCCTTACAAAAAGTCATTCATCACATTCTGTATTAGTTGGGCAGGAACACTTCATAAGCCAATCTCTATTGGCTATACCACTTATTTGATCATTTTCATATTATGGATGTTATGAAGCACTGATTAGATATTATATTTTACTCCCTTTTATTTTAATAATATAAGAAGTCATTGTACACTAATTTTTTTGGCCTTGCCCATTATTTGCTGAAAAAATCATTCGTATCAACACTAATGATTGATATTCATAATCTCTTACTTTCATATCTAACTTTGAACATACGTTCCTTCTTCTTTTTTTCTTGATTTCTTAGAGAAATCTTTATTATTAAGATCATGCGAGCTAACATGAAATTCAGTGTCTTCCCCACACCGAAAGAGGTGATTTTGGAAAATGTGAGCGAACATGAAATCCACTGTCATCCCTACACCGAAAAGGGGTGGTTTGCCTGCTAAGGTGAATTCATGGCAAGTGTTATCCCCACACAGAAAGGGGTGGCTCACAACAATAGTGAACCAAGAACATTCTTTTAAGAATTAACCGACATATATCATTTGAGCTAAACATGAAATCTATTGTCTTCCCAACACTGAAAATACGTGATCTTAATGGCCAAGGTGAGATCCAAACATACCTAGATCTTTTAGGTGAAAATTACATGCTAGTTCCCATGTTTTCTAGACAAAGTTGAAGTACTAGGAGACATATGTAGACTACTTATCAACCTTGGTTGTAGCCTCGTCTCATGATACTTACACGTGCAAGAACAAGATCATAGCTAGTCTATCGGTGGTTTGCTCACTTTATTTATCTTCTTTTCTTTTAGAGGCGATTAAAAAATTATAAAAGCTTGTTTCTAGATTGAGTTTTACTAACTCATTGATGACTTTTCATCCCTTTCTTCTCATAGATTAAATGTGAATTATCCTTACATAACATCTTTGATGTTAATGAGACTTGTCTCACACATTCTAATACCCTTTTTCCTGAGTATGATAACATGGTATCTGAGGTGTAAGGGAGGCTTGTCTCATATCCTTTAACACCTCATTCTAGTAACTTTCTTAACTTAGACATGTTTAATTCTGTTAATACTCACTTTACTTGGTTACATTCATTTGGTAGTTTCATATTATCATGTATGGACGATGAAAACTTCATTAAGTGAGTTACATATCTTCATAGTTCATTTGTTTAAGGCATGTTGGGATTTGTCCAATTATTGGCAGGACGTTGGATATGGACTCATTGAATTACCTTAGATGTGCTTATTTTATCATTTAAGTACATTGGCTATATATGATTGGCATAAAATTAGTATTGACCTAAACAAATTGGAAAATATTTCAAAATCATATTTATTGGCGTAACCCAAATTTACATTCATTCATGTTTAGTTTGGTATGTATAAACCATTAACCAGTCTTTTAGTTATATAAAGATGACAATATAGACAATTTCACTCAACATATTGGACAATGTATTGCTAGCCATTTTATTGTCATAAGACAAACATTCACACAAATATGAATTCATGGAAATCTTTTTAGCTAACCTTATAACATAGTTCAAACATCACATCAGTAGACATTTCGAACAACCTCATCTGAACACTTTAATGAACACAACATTTTCATCAAGTTGCATTTAAAAAAACGTATACGCATCACGACAGTATAATCTCAATACTAGCATTTTCGGACACAAGATGATGCAACATCATTCTTTATATCACATATGAAGCACATGAAATAATACATGTACAAAATGTCGGTTCATTCAACATTTACAAATCAAGAACCCTACACATTAAGATCAATCATCACCATATAACTACAACACGGTCAAGACTAAATCTATATATTCATTAAAATCGAAAATGAGGATACTAGGGAAGAACAATGTTCAAAAAGAACCTTGGGAAACAACCCTAGTTTCAAGATTTCAAAGATTCAAGACGATGCAAAATACTCTTGGATAAAAAATTGCACGTGATAAAAACCATAACTTATGTAGAATTTAATCTAAGAAGACCACCTTGCACAAAACCTTGAAGAACACCTTGAATACGCATAAGAGAGTTGATGAAACATTCTGTCTTTTGCTTACTATTTTAGCATTGTGTTTCTAATTGAATGATCATGAGTTTTTAGGTCTTAGGAATGTATATTTACTCATTCAACTTAGGTTTAATAAGTTAAATAAATAAATAAAATAAACAATTACTAAAATGCCCAAACTAGATTGACTAGAAATAGGAAAACATAACACTTAGACAAATCTGAAATTTTTCATAAGGATTTCCATTTGACTATTTTAATTAATTAATTAAATAGATAATTTAATTGACTAAGGTACCTAGGTTGATTACTAAATTATATCAAACTCATTGGAACCATAATCAACCCTTTTGGATCATTCTAGGTTAAGCACTAGGATGTTTCTTGAATTAGTTACTAGGTTAGTGTAAGGATTTCGTTTTGACCATTTAAAATAATTAACTAACTTGATATTTTAATTAAATAGGTGACATATGGTAATTACTAAAGTATCCTTCGATTTTTAAGACTATAACTAACACATGGGACCATCCTAGGTTAGGTACTAGGTTGTCTCTTTAACTAGTTACTAGGTTAGTGTAATGATTTCGTTTTGACCATTTAAATCAATTAATTAAATTGAAAAATTAATTAATTAGGTTACATAGGGTAATTACTAAATTATCCTTAAGTCTTTAGGATTACTACTAACCCTTTGGACTATCCTATGTTAGGTACTAGGTTGTCTCTTAACTAGTTACTAGGTTAGTGCCACCCAATTAAGTCTAAGGTTGTCGGGTACACTAATTGGTTTATTTTGGTTAGTCCTAGGTTATTTAGATAGTCAGGTAAGTTATTTAGACTCTAGAGTTCTTTAGGAAGCTCAGCCCCCCCATGGCTTGACCTCCACATGTGCGCCTTCCCATAACTGCTCTAACCGCCGTAACGGAATTCTTGCACATGATCTTTCACATGTGTTTGCACATGAGCTTTCACATGTTCTTGCACATGAGTTGCACATGTGTTGCTGATCATTTCTTATCGTCCCAAGGATCCTTACTATATCCTTGGGCACTACTTACTCTACAGGATCATTTTAAATGGTCATGTGGTATGGTACTAGGCTTGACACTTGGATTCCTAGTAAATATTTTATTAAATGGAGAATCAATATTTTTTTTAATCTTAGGGTCTTTATTGCAGGTACACTTCTCAAATAAGAATGGATGGAGTAGGACAACTGAAAATGCATTTTAATTTACTTGTTCATACATAGAAAAATTGGTAACACTATTAGGTCAATATTTTCTAATATGCCAAATATTTTGCCTATTTGGGTATTATATAGAAATTGGCTAATACCCCTAAGCCAATTTTCTATACTATGCCCAATAATTCTCAATATTAAGCATTGGGATGCCTATATACCCCAATACGCAATCTTAACGACCAATTGGGCTCTTCACTAGGCATGAAATTTCCGGAATGTTACACGTACTGTCATGATTTGCACCAACACTAACCCTCCATTGGGAGAACCATTAATACTAATCAAATAACTAAAGAACTAAATATTTAAAGATACGAAAGCAGGTTTAAATGCAGAATCAAAGAGAGTTCCCATAAACTTCAAGGTTTAAATAAAATTAACAAAACTAATGTGGAAAACAACCCTTAGAACTTAAACGTCAATGTATCAAAACTCTAAAGTTCAACAATTCTAAACAAAGGGGGTGCATCCTCGAAGCTAAACAAATGAATATCTAACTAGAAAGTCTGAGTTTGAATGAGTGGACAGAAACATCGCGGAACCATGAAAGCCTAAAGAACTGCCTTACCCTTAAATTCGGTCTTGCTGAATAATATCCTAAATGAGATCTATAAGTAGCCTAGTAAGATGCATTACACTTAACAAAGAATAAGCAAGTGCACTACATTGAACATGTAGGATCACATGACTATTCCAGTAAGTGAAACATATACAAGAAGTTACAATAGAGTATACATGCATGTACCGAATAGATACACTATGAGTTATCATTTCTAGAGAAATTTACTATTCAACATACTCAACAATACGCATATGTGAAAAGTCAATGGTCCTCGCATTGAACCATACCCAAACTGTCTGTGTTCCAAATCGTGACACCTGGTTCAAGTTAGTATGCTGGAACATGACACCCGTTCCTATATATATATATCGATTCATGAAATGGCACAAAGTTCACTGCCTCCACACGACTTAAGTGGGGGTATTTGGGTAATTATCTAATTAATTAGTTAACAATTAAAAACAGTTACAATTAGTAATTTTAGGTATACTTATGTATTTTAGGTCATAAAACAAGTCTTCCACCTTAATACTTCAAAAGCCAAAAGCTCCCACCTCTCTTTGGATACACTAGCTAAACAAGAACTCCATTGAAGAAGAAAATAAAAATTTAATGTAGGGATCAAGAACAAGAATTTTATAAATTAATTGTTAAGGATTAACAAGTTGTGGGAACTCTTCTCTCTTGGGACTCCTTTCCCCAAAACGTTCCTTCAAATCAATTTGCAATGTTCTTCCAAATTTCTAGATTTCAATCAATTTCGTGGGTCACCTTTAAACTTGAATTGTTTGTTATATAATTGATTAATGAATGATTTATTATGAATGTTTATGAATTATTTAATGTATTATCTTAGGTTTTTAACCTAATTCCCTATAGACCGATGAATGTCCCTCTTCTCTTAACCTTATCTCTTGAATTATTTTGAATAATGATTTTAGGTGATGTAATTGAGCATGTTCTTGTATAATTAACTATTATGTTACTTGGTAATGGATTTTATGGATGAATATTAACGAACTGTGATGAAGTCTTGAAAGGGTACCTTGAAGACCAATGGTAAGACCTTCAAGTATATGAACATTCTATTGTAGTATTGTTGGTTTATCCTTAAGAATATTTATTAATTGAAGTATGACGGATAAGGTTTACAAATGTGTCATTATGTTTTAAATTTTATTATTATGATATGATGGTGGGTGTTACTTTGTATAATTGAAGGTATGTCCTATACACATTCTATAACTATGGTATGAAGTAATGTTCTCAAATTATTTTGGTTTTGTGTTGAAGGGGCTTTCTAATTGTACAACCTATGATCTATGAATATGTTATATAAGGGTTAAACTCCTAAGACTTATGTTATGAAATAATGTTAAGAAAGACGTAAGACACTTCAAAAAGGGAATTTAGCTTAACACCGAATGAACTTGACAATGAATGTTGTTCCTTCATAAAGGAAGGGAGGTTCTCACTATTTTCTATCATGAGGTGGAAACTACAATGCTACTTAGCATAAAGAGGGTTTATAGTAACAACCTCCTAGTTCCTTAACTATGTGCCTCCATAGGAACCTTAACTAGTGGATGAACCTAAATGCCATACGAATTTTTAAGTCTTACCTCGGAAAGTAGGACACTCTCCTTAATTGTGATGGGATTACATCCGATTTCTATGTAGCTCACATGATCTATATCGGTTATGGAAAAGTTTTACGAATGCTAAAATGAATGAATGAAAATAAAAAGATGAATACTAACTTGGACTACTTTAAAGGTGTTACTTAGTGTATGTAATGCAATGGGAATTGACCTATACATTGCACAAGTGGATATTTAGGGGAGTTCAAGGGTGGATTCTTTATGTATATATGTTATGAATGAAATGCATGTTGTTGGTTTCAGTTGATATGCAAGATGTTGGCCTCAATTGGTATGAATGTTGTTGACTATACTTGTTATGATGATGTATGAGGTAATTAACAACGCTTGTGATCTCCTTTGTTGGTTTGCTTAGTTTATGAGGGGTTATGGGGTTTCACAAAAACATTGCACTAGTAGACTTTATTTAGGGGTTATGAGTAAGGTCTTGTGATGCATTTATGAATTGAACTGTAAATATGAAAAGTTGACTATGACTTTATTATGATATTACTTATGGTGTGGACTTGTATATTGTTCTTGGAATATGCATAAATGCTTCTAAAATGTACATAACACGCTTATAAACTAAATGTACTTTTGTGCTTGATTTCAAATGTTTTACTTGCATATGTTTCCATACTTCATACATGTGGTTTGTACTAACCCATAATTATCATATTGTTTGCACAAAGTGTTGGTTCGGGCCATTGATATGATTCTACTCCTTTCTTGAAGAAACATGGATTGCTATTCCCATGTTGGTGAGTCCTCAAGTACGTGGATGGAGATGCTTGATTCTAATTCTAGTTCTACTTTCCTTATTGAAAATTGTAACGACTGGGGAGCACCCACTAGAAGTTACCGGCGTCGGCGAGCTCTTGTAGGTTTTGGACAAGCCTCTTAACATTCATTCATCGCATTGAGATAAAATTAGTGCAAAATTCTAAAATTTTCATAACATAACATAATGCTAGAATATTACCTCATTTATAAAATCATAAGTATATAGTTCATACTCTAAGTCTCTTTTTGGCATCTTAGACTCAACATCATTAGAATAGAATAGGGACACGACCCTTAACAACATAAATGAATAATCTATACCATTACATGAACTTAATAACATTTCTACATGAAGGTACTTGAATCATAAGGACAGACTTGAACTTGGGAATACCTATCGAAGCTCTCCATTCGAGGAAAGGTTCTCGAACAATTTCCAAGTACACTTTGTGTAAAAATACGAAGAAGAATGATATTAGTACAAGGATGCACTAAGTATGATAACCATATAAAAACATGAGTTAAAAAGGACATTTAGTTAGAAATCTTGCATCATGTCTTTTTAGTAATACTTCATTAAAATTGATACAATAAGCACAATATAGTTCATACAAATCATATAGACATGGATGTCACTCATAACAATACGTGAAGCAAATTTATCATATTTAAGGCATATTCAATAACGCACAATATACACATAAGACAACCTCAAAATCGTACTGGTGCAATGTATGAGTAGCATCCCATAATACTTCTCACACCACGTGATCTTAGGAAGTCACCCCAGATTTAGGCACATCTCACTCAATAACATACGATACATGCATTTAACCTTAGACATAAGACAAAAATACTTCATTAATGATTACATAAGAACTTTTCCATTCCTTACATCTTAGTCATAACTCATTTAGTTCATATCATAGGTAAGCCACCCTTACAACACCTTCATAAGCTTGCTTGTACAATGTACACATGGAGTCCCATATCCCCACATATACGAAGCAAACCCATTTAGAATCCATAAGTGCAATCCACATGTATCACCAAAATTCATGTCTTGACATATGTAAGGTCAACCTTGACATATGGAAAGTCAAAATTGACATAAATTCATATTTATATACATGAACTACATTCTTTATCTCACAATGGAACTTAATCATAACTTTCCTTAGGGTCCACTTGTGCAATGCATAAGTATGGTCCATTGTCCTACCTATACTAACTAGTCCTTCAAGGAATCATGACTAATGTTGATAATCTTATCTTAGTTCATTTCTTAACTTTAGGATGCTTAACCATAACCTTCATAGACTATGTGAGATACATGGAATTCGGTGTCATATAGCCCCATATCAAAAGAAGGCGTTCTACTTGACAAAGTCGAACCATACATAATAGTTATATATGTGGATCCACTAGTTATGTCCTACATCGGCTAACATTTAAGCGATAGGTATATTGCTTCTAGAAACCCCACCTATTGCCTTAGAGAAGAGGCTTCCATATCATAGATATCACTTTGATTAACAACCTTATTGCATTAGTGGAGGGGTCTTTTCCTTATTTTACAAATACACTCTGTGCTAAGCTTAAACTCCATATTTAATATCTTTAAGACTTTATTTATTATTAGTTCATAAATTATGCTTTAAGGACTTTTTCCTTCATACATAATATAACACAATGGTTTCTAAGATGAGAATTGAATTTCATTAAAGAACCTATATTATGTGAGAATATCCTTTTTATATAATTTTAAATTTCATAACATAGTCTAGTTTAGAGTACAATTCGGGAAGCCCTATAAATGACTCACCTTTACTAGATCATCATAACATTATTCATTCATACATTCATGTGTGTGAATACATATGTGAGAAAGCCTTTCACATAACACATCTAAACAACATATGATGATACTCCATTATTCATATACTTCACATGCATTATCTGGGATAAAGGTGCATTTGAGAACTACCATTTAAATTTACACCATAAACATCTAATAATCATAGTTATTAATAGAGTGTGTGTTCATATTGGTTTTCATTATCACATAGGAGCAACAACTTAGTTACTTAGGAAACCACCCTTACTAGTATCACAACACATATACAATGAATTTCTCATGTCATGACAACTTACATGTAGAACATTTAGTGAATCTAAGCCACACATCAACATTACATCATAGGAGAAAAAAGCATATTAAACATTATAATAGAACACTCCTAACATGCATAAGACCACATATTTATATAGGGTTCATATAGGTAGGGTACATTCGACATTGGGACTCATCAAAACCAAGCATGTACACCATACCTTTCCATAACATCAAATACACATTTTAGTTCACATCATCAATACACCTAGATAATTATATTAGAATTGAGGAATACAAATATAACCTTCATAATTATGATAATCCTCATATCAACTCAGTCTAAATCTATTTCCCTCAAGGCCATTATAACAACATGTAAAGATAGAGAAGAATGTAAACAGCTCCACAATAAGTGAACCATACCATACAACATCAATTATACGGCTATAACTAGGAATTTAGGTCAACTCAACAATTCTCCATGTAATGATAACAATAAAAAAATTCTCAAAAATTCATAATCAACTGATATAGATCAAATTAAGATTTAACAATAAACTACAATCTAATCACAATTGAATCATCATCCAGTCAAGATCACAAGACACATATTATAGGCTAAGTTGAGAGATTGTGATATAATGATTTCTTCATTGAATTTCATTGAGATTTATCTTAAAGAAAGTAATTAATCATAAATTCATAATTAGAATGACTTTCATATCAATTTTACAATGAACCTATGACTAGTTTGAAAGATACAAAATTTTTTACCTTAGAATCATATTGGAAAACATTTTATTGAATTCCTTAGATAAAAGGTTAACTAACGATCGAGGGTTAACATACCTCAATAAAATCCCACACATTTGAAAAATAAAAAAATTTAAAATTTATCTCCTAGCTTGAGCTAGATTTTTGGCCTCCAATGGAGGTTTGAGAGAATTTGTAAGAGAAGAGAATTTGGGATTTTTAATTTTTTATTGGGTCTGGGTGTTTTGACTTGAGATATGGGTAAAATATGACTTAAATCATGTATAACGAACTCTCAAAGTCCCCAAAGTATACCCATACTTATTTGGATTGTTAGACATGTCCAACTTGACTTTATAAATGAGACAATCAAATCTGGAACATGGCAGCGCGTCGCGGAGGCAACTCCCAGTTTTTCCACACGGATTATTTGAGGCAACGAGCCTCATGTCACTCTTTGGATGCGGAGGCATCTTGAATTCCATGAACGCTACGCTGACTGACCTCCATATCTTGGTTCTGCATGGTGCCTTAGCAGCTACCTTGTCCAACGTTGGAATCCTCCTCAAGGACCCTTAGGGTTGTCCTCAGGGAGTCGTGCCCGAATATTTTTACCCCTAGGGTCACCTCTACTGTTTTTAGATTTGAAACAACATATAAACTACAAGGCAAACATGCAATAACGCACTAGCGTCAAAAAGACTAGTTTCCAGACGTCTTGGTTGTCCTTTAACGTTTGATATCCAATCTCTTTAAAACGCCTATTAAAATACGTGACACACTTTATTTACATATTATTAAATCTTATAAAACATGTCAGGCTATAGATCATCCTAGTTCGTTAAGAAGGTTGTTAAAATATCCCTCACATAGGATGTCACGACCGGGGAGCACCCCCTAGAAGTACCATGGTGTACTTGCCCTCTCGGAGATCTTGTACAATCCCTTATACATCTTCCATTGCATTTTCATAGAAAAAATTAGTAGAAAATTTAAAAACTTTTCATAGAACAGTATATGCTAGAGAAGAGAATCACTTGATATATATAGATATATATATAGATATATATATATAGATATATATATATATATATATATATATAGATATATATATATATATTATATATATCATAAATTACATAGTTCAACTCTAATTCTTGTTTTCCACTTCAAGGCTCAAATCAATAGACTAGAATATGCAAACGACCTTTAACAACACAAAAAAAATCTAAACTATTACATGACATTTGAATAAGATAACTTGACATAGGGAAATCCTTGAATCATAGTGATCCCTTTCTTTGAACTTCGGAGATCTATCAAAGCTCTTTACTCTAGAGACATCCTCTAGCCATCACCACCTACACTTAGTGTAAAACATGTAGAAGAATGATATTAGTACAAGAATTTTATTAAATATGGCAACTATGCAAAACCATGTATTTAAAGAGGAAATTTAGTTAGAAATCAGGAATTATGTCTTTTTAGTAAACCTTATAAACATTACCACAATAAGCATCATATGGCTCACATACATAACATAGACATGAACACTATTCATAATAACACATAAAGAAACTTATCACATTTTGAGGCACATTCAATAAAATACAACACGTGACCTCTCTCTATCCTTGCTTCATCCCTTAAACAGCCCTCAAGTATACTTAGTACAATGTATCACCTTAAGGTCACCTAAGCTGGTCTATCATAAATAGTCCACATCAACACAACCATATATACCATAAGTTCGTAAGCACATCATATGACATGAGCTTTACATAAGAACAATCGCCTAAGACAACCCCCAAGTCATACTAGTGCAATGTGTATGTAGCATCCCATAATACTACTTACAAGAAATATTCCTTAGAAGCCACCCTAGACTAGGCATATCATATTCACCAAGTCATAATACCTTTAATTATCACTAGACATAGGGAAACATTCTTAATAACATCATGTAAGGACCCATACACTTTAGTCATAACTCATTTAGTTCATATCATAGGTAAACCAACCTCTCAACCCTTCACAAGCTTAGTTGTGCAATCTACACATAGAGTCCAATATCACCACAGATATTAAGTAAACTCATTTAGAATTCATAATTGTAATCACATGCATAATCATATTTCATGTTTTGACACATAAAATTTACTTTACATGCATTCATCCAAGTCATACATAACATAAGTCTTACTTTCATAAAAGGCCCTAATCTTATCCTTTGTTAAAGTTCATTTTTGCAATGGATAGGTAGGGTCATAGTCCTACCTATAGTAAGTAATTTTCTCAAAGAGTACTAAGACTAGACTCTTAGCTTACATCATTACATTCATTCATTAAATTAGCAGAAATTTAAAACGTTTTACTACTTCTACTTTTACATAGACCTCTATATAGACGTAATAGATATATATCGAGTATATATAGACCTTTCTTATAGGAAGATTAGTCTTCTACTCTTATTGTATATAAATATATAGAACATAACATAGTCTGAAATAGTCGTCTCATCTCATAACCATGTAATAAGAGTATATCAAATTGGGCCTAGACCATACATCAATGAAACAAGACCACATATAAGTTATGGAATGTTCAATATCCAAATGAGAAAGAATGACATAAGCGTTTCCAAAACTAAAGGAAAATTATACGCTTGATAGTGGCATTGCTATCGAAAAGCGAGGACCTACCCATCTTGGATGATCAAGAATTCCATGTCTTCTTCAACTTCGAATACAAAAGTCCTTCATAGACCGGAACCTAAAATGTTGGAAAAAGGGAAGAAATGGGGTGAGCACACAACTTGTACAAAGTATGAGACCTTATGCACACATTTTATGAAAACATACTAAAGGACGACATTTCATTATGCATGCAATTTATTTTGAAAACCATTATGCACATTCAAGAATGCAGTACCAAATCAATAAGGCATATTCATTAAGTCATAGGAATATACATCAAAATAAAAACAGCATCAAAACTGGTCAAGTCAACATGCATATCATGTAACTGAATACATAGTGAAGTGACTTTATCATCAAGTCATAAATAACCAAAGCATGAATAAGTGTTCATTATAATTTAATCAAAGTAAGAAAGTTACCCATGATCCCCTATAAAGTAAATAAGTGCAATGATCAAGCAAAGCCCCATAACATTAATCAATCAAGTAACTCAACAAGAATCATTACAAACCTCCTAGTTCATATAGCATAGAATTTAAGAGTACGTATCATCATAGTTTAGTAATTTAGACCAACACAAATTCATAAGTGACACCAATCAGCACGTAGTATCAACAATGTGAAAGTTCATATATACATATCATGTACAATTATAAATGTATTCAGGCATAAGAACATCATCCTAAGACTCCCTTCATGTCTATCTAGTTGAATGTTCAGGTAAAGTCCCAAACCTCTACCTACACTAATCTAAACCCCTTAGGTTATCTTAGTTAGAGTTCATTCCTTTAATTCATTTTACATTTTTGGAACATCTTCCTCTAACCGACATAGACCACATGAGCTAATGTGGAATCCGGTGTTATGGATCCCTACACAGAAAGAAGGCAGACTACTTGCCAAGGTAGTACCAAAACATGAACATAGAAACTATGTCGATCCAATAGCTAGTAGTCCTATGGGGGCAACATAGTTCAAGAACTAGGAGATATAGTTGGGACCCTCTTTATGACACATGTGTTGTAGTCACCAATCTCAAGAGAACATTTGTGATTCTACCTATCCTTCGGGGAAGGGACACTTCTCCCTCTAGTTCACTAGGTGCTAAGCTAGAGTCCCTTTTGAAATGTCTTTAATATGTTTGTTAATCATCATAGCTTTTTATAGTTCATATGGTATAACCCTTGTATAACATCATCGTCATTATATGTCAATAATAATTTCATGAGTATTGTCCTTTTATTACGATTCATATATGTGAGGTTAGCACATTAATATTTTCATATCATGGTAACGCACATTGGTAACTCATTCATCATCCTTATAAAATTTACATCATAGCCAACACCGCATAAACCATAGTCAAGACAGTTTAATTTCAACATCATAAAAACCTTATCAATCTTAATACAAGGCATACTCCAATACACCATGATGACTTAATCCCAATTAACAATAATTGAAGTAGAGAATAAGGATCACAAGTCTTGTTAAGTCTCATTGATAATTCATCATCAATGTCTTAACATCAACCCTTACTCAACCAATTAGGGTGTAGTATGATCATATAATGCTAACCAACATGATAAAAAAATCCAATGGAATCACTATATTACAATTCATCACTAGTCCATAAGTTAAATAAAATATTAGGTCATTTAACAACATACTTCATAACCTAGATCAACTACTCAAAAAAAAGAACGATATTAATATAATTCACCATAATTTAGTTATAATTTATGCAACAACATCATCTTATAATAATTCAGCCAATAACTAATTTAATTGAACCAATATAACACAATTCATGTAAAGATTACTTTGTAGGGTTAAGAGGTAAAGGTCATCTTCTACAAAATAGACCAATTTATCAAGATATATCACAATTGATTTAAAATAAATTTTAATAAATTCATAATATCCAAAATAAATCATAAACAAATCAATTTGTGGTATCAATTTTTTATTGGATAAAAATCTAACTTTTAAAATCAATTTGAAGGAACACTTTCAGGAAAGACGTCTCAATGGTTAGAGAGATACCCTACTTTACTAATTCATGAAGAATGATGGAGGAAATTGAATCTTTGACGCCCTTAAACCCTCCCCTGAATTGGTTTTCAATGGATTTCTTCATTAGACAGAGAAAGAAGAGAGAAGGAAGAGAGTTTTATGTTTGGGAATTATGTGAGTTTAGGTTAGTATTAATTAGGATAGGGATTTATATAGGGGGTTAATTCACATAATTAGACCTCCCTTAATACCTAATTAACTAACTAAATAATAAAATTAATTGATTAACCTATGTAAAACGTGCAGTGAAAACAAGCTCTAATAAACGACACCACGATCGATAGATTGAGAGTCAATGGATGAACAGTCCCCCCCCCCCTTCCGTGCTGCATATATGTAGTTTGATTAAGATATTGGTGGAAATGGACCCTTAGCAAAAATGGCTAAGTTTTGTTCGACTTATCCCGTTGTGTCCCCTCGTAGGTGCCTACTACCCAAGCAATCTTTGACCCCAAAATGCAATGGTTCTCCTCAACGGCCCTTGGTAGGTCCTTAGGGATTCGTGCCTGTACTTTTCGACGATGAATCAATTCTAATACATTATAGAAACCCTTCAACCTATTTTCATCATTTTGAGACACCTAAAAGCTAGTCAAATAGGCTAAGGCATACTATTACCTCATTGAAGTACTTTCCGGATGTCATGGACGTTCTTCGACATTTTGGTTTCTAGACTTCCTAACTGACTTATATTAATTAAAATAGACATTAAAACAGTGTCTAAAACTTATGACACTCATGTTAGGATCTCAAACACCTCTTCGATTTCTTAAGTAGTATTTTCCCCTCCTTAGGAACATTCGTCCCTGAATGACACTAAAAATCTTTTGAAGTAATGAATAGACTCAAGACTAGCATCCCAACAAATAACAACACATAACAACATAAATCATATCATTTACACAATGAAATCAAAAACTTCAATTACCACACATAAGGCTCAAAATTAAATTATGAGGAACTTCCTTCTCACAAAAACTACATGAGCTCAACCTATCATATATGAGTTTTGCCATATCTTAACTGATCAACATTATACATATCATTTTATGACTATCCAACAAATAAAAAAGCACAATATAACTCAAAACAAGAAGAATTAAATTTTTTTAAGTCCAACGACACACTCATTGTAAAATTTTCTGTAATGACATGAAAAATGCACATTTTTGTAAAACATCACTAAAAACCAAAGAAACTTCAATTTATAGTCATTATTTTTATTATTAGTAAGAGCTACTAACCTTAGTTATAAAATATATGAGGGTAACGGTACTTCATGTCAGCCTCAGCCTCCCATTTGCACCCTTAACTATATGATTCTTCCATACCACCTTCAAAAAAACCACTTATTTATTCCTTAACTACTATTACTTGACTATCAAAGATTTGAACCAGAACCTCCTCATTTGAAAGGTTATCCTTTACACCAAGACCCTCAATAGGCAGAATAGACTCGGGATCACCGATACACTTAATAAGCATAGAAACATGGAAAATCGGCTGAACCAAATCCAATTCACTAGGAAACGTTACAAATATTTTGCAAGATTTCATAGGGACCCACATAACAAGGACTCAACTTCCCGTTCTTGCCAAATCAAACCACCCGTTTCATGGGTAAAATTTTCAAGTACACTTTATCACCTTCTTCAAACTCTAATTTCCTTGTTCTATTATCGGCATAAGACTTTTGCCGACTGTAGGGTGTTTGAAACTGGTTCCTTATAATATGAACCTTCTAAAATATGTTATCGATCAAATCATGACCCAAAAGTGAAGACTCACCCACTTCAAACCATTCAATAGGAGACCTACATCTCGTACCATACAAGGCTTCAAATGAGTCATATATCTAGATGAATGGTAACTATTGTTTTAAGCAAAATCAACCCTTCTTGGAATGACCTCCAAAATCTAGATGTTAATTGTGCACCCCAATCCAATATAATGGATAACGGAATACCATGGTAACACACAATCTCATCTATGAAGATTCATGCATAATCTTACGCCAAAAAGTAGACTTGATGGGAATTAAATGAGCGGACTTGGTCAAACTATCAATAATCAGCCATATAGAGTCATATTTATTTTATATCCGAGACAAACGTATCATAAAATCCTTGTTGATGTCTTACCACTTTAAAGAAGGAACATGAATTTCTTGTAGTAAACCACCAGACATTTGATGTTTCACTTTCACTTTTTGGCAATTTGAACACTTAGCCACAAATTCTACTATGTCCTTTTTCAAACCTTCCCACCAATGCACTTCCCTAAGGTCATGTTACAGCTTTGTCGAACCCGGATAAATGGAGTAACGGGACCCATGAGATTCCTCAAGGATCTGGTTGTTCAAAAAATCTATATTGGGAAAACAGATTCCTTGATACCTAAAGACACCAACCCACCAAGGAGAGAGACTAATTAAGCCTGCTAAGAAACGAATCCGTCAACTCCATCAATGGTTGATCAAGGTGTTTTTTGGACTTAACCACTATTACAACAGATGACTCTGAGTTATGATGGACCATAAAACCACCATTCGGAGAACCTTTCATCCTCACACAAAATCTATCCAACATATGAATATTATTCACTAGGTTCTTTTTGGCTTCATCTACATGAGACACACTACACATGGATAAATGACATAGAGCATCAGCAACCACATTGGCCTTGCCAGGGTGATAGAGAACACTCATGTCGTAATCTTTCGAAAATTCCAACAACCTTCATTGTCGGAGATTCAAATCCTTTAGATTAAACACATATGGGGGACTCTTCTTGTCGGCATAAACATAAACATGAACACAATACAATTAATGCCTCCATATTTTTAAGTAAAATACCACGGCCGCTAATTGAAGATCATGAGTTGTATAGTTTGTCTCATTCACCTTTATTTGTCTAGAAGCATAGTCTACCACTTTACCATGTAGCATAAGTTCACACCCTAAACCCACTCGGGATGCATCATAATTTACAACGAAACCCTTGGTATCCTCCGATAAATTTAACACAGGAGCGGAATTAAGCTATCTTTAAAGATTTGGAAGCTTCTCTCACATGCCTCCAACCACTCAAATTTCTTACTCTTTCGCGTCAACGTAGTCAAGGAAGATGCAATGGTCTCCAAACCATCCACAAACTTCTTATATTAACCTGCTAGACCCAAGCAACTCTTAATGTCGATTGGAGTCAACGATCTAGGACAATTTTTCACCGCTTAAGTTTTCCTTGGATTAACATCAACACCCTCACTAGAGATTATATGACAAAGAAACGCCACCGACCTTAACCAAAACTCACAATTTCTATACTTGGCAAATAATTAGTTCTCTTTAAGATCTTGTAAAACCTCTAACAAATGGTCCATGTGATCACTCTCATTTTTTGAATATACCAAGATGTCGTCAATCAAGGCAATGGTAGACGAATCTAGGTAACATCGAAACACTCTATTCATGCGATCCATAAATGCCACCAGGGAATTAGTGAGACCAAATGACATTACCAAGAAGTTATAGTGACCATATCTAGTCATAAATGCCATTTTTGTTATATCCTCACCTCTCACCCTAAATTGGTTATACCCCAATCTCAAGTAAATCTTAGAAAAGTAGCTTGCCCCTTGGAATGGATCAAACAAGTCGAAAATCTAAGGGAGAGGATAGTTGTTTTAATAATGACTTTATTGAGTTGGCGGTAATCAATGAACATCCTCATGTACCCCTCCTGTTTCTTCATAAACAACACCGTAGAACCCTATGGATAAATACTAGGTCTAATGAAGTCTTTGTCTAGTAAATCTTTAAGTTGAACCTTAAACTATTTCATTTTGTCCGCATCCATCCGATAAGGTGAAAATAAAATGGGATATGTATCTGGTAAGAAGTAGATACCAAAATCATTTTCTTGTTCGGGCGGAATACCAGGAAGATCATTAGGAAAGATCTATGGAAATTCCTTCACTATAGGGACCGACTTAATTGGAGGAATTCGGAGTGTAATGTTGGACTCTTACTATATGGTATAAACACCATTTAGATATAATTTTACAACCTTTCAAACAAGAGATTATACGACCTTTAGGAATAGAATTTGCCCCCTTCCGCTCTAAAATGGGCTCATTTGGAAAGTTAAACTTCAGCACCCTTGTTCTACAATCTATAGACACAAATCAAGCATGCAACCAATCCATACTGAGTATGACATCAAAATAAGGCATATCAAGTTCTACTAGTTCAACATAAGTAACTCTATTGGGCAACAATATAGGACATTTTCTATGCACCCTCTTTGCTATAATTGACTCACCCATTGTGGTAGACACCATAAACTATTCATTTAGAATGTCGGGTAAGATATCAAATTTCATAGCTATCAAGGGAGTAACAAAATATAATGAAGCGCCTAAATCAAGTAAATCATAAACATTAATAGAGAAGAATTTCAACATACCGGTAACCATGATTGGAGAATTCTCTTACTCACCCATAGAGTGAAGTGTGTAAAAGCGATTCTTCTTAGGATAATCATTAGAGCCACTTTCTTGCCCACTCTCCTTGACTTACCCCTCACATTTGGGAAATCTTGACCTTGTTCCCACTTTTTCCAAACCCAAATCATTGTTCGTTCCCTTAAGGCAATCACCATTGTGTTTCTTGCCACATTTTCCTATGTTTGCTTCTTAGTAGGTGAACTAGTATCCTTTCCCTTTTTAGGCTTATATAGACACCCTATCATTCTTAGCTTTAGGTAACTTGGAAGAAACATGATTAGAAACCCTCTTCTTACTCCTAGGCTTGTCTTGAATGTCAAGCCTACCCTTTGAAGAACCACCATCAACACATCTTACCCTCTTGGCATATGCACTCTTTCTCTTAGACGTTGCCTCTTCCATTTTTTGATCATGAACCATGATATGAGAAATGTTCATATTGTCATTTCGCAAAGCCGAATGACACTCCTCTTGTAAGTCATCTGAAACTCCCGTAACAAAGCGTTTCATTTTGTCTCTAGGGTCGAAAATCAAAGAAGGAGCATATTTTAATAGTTAACTGAATTTGAAGGAGTATTCAAGCACATTCAGACCTCCTTGATGAAGGTTGATGAAATCCACTAGTTTAGTTTCCCAGTACTCCCTAGGAAAGAATCTATCTGGAAAAAGCCTTCTTGAACAATTCCCAATTTATCTGTCCACCCCGTAATGACGTATTGTCCCTCAATTGGAAATACCATGTTTTGGACATATCTTTGAGTTGGTAAGTGGCTAACTCGACCTTCTCACTAGTAGACAACCCCATAATATAGAGGATCTTGTATATTTCATCAATTTGCTGTTGTGGGTATTTTTCAACCTTAGACCCATAGAATGTAGAGGGATTCATCCTAGTGAAATCCCTCAAATAGGAGGCCATGGTAGCAACTTGTTGGTTTGCTCGGGTTACAACGTCCCAATTAGCTTGGTTCGTCATGTCTTGGGCTTGAGTAATAGCGGCTTGTGCTTGGGTAGTAATTGCTTGGGCAATTTGGAAGAGTGGAGCCCATATGGCCCCATCCGTCAAAGGAGGATCTACAAAATATTGTTCATCATTCATATCTTCATCAAGAGGAGGGACTTAGTTAGCACGAGGAGGAGCTCCCGCATTGGAAATGTATCATCAAGTCTTCATGCCGCATTCCTTCAAGTATTCATTGCCTATATTCACAAGAGGATTAGATGAAAAAGCACATAGAGCTAAACTCTAGAGTCAAAAAATTGGACTTCTAAGAAAGTGAGAGTTTCGTAAGGAGCACATAGATTCCTATTCATAAGTGTGGCGCACTTCACAATTATAAATATGAACCTACATAGACATGGTTGACATATATATCGACTCAAGGATATTGAATCTCATGCTTTGACACCAAGTTTGTCACATCCAGGAAAACCCCCCTAGATGTAACCAACATCGTCCCTCTTTGATGACTAAGACTAGCCTCTGTGCTTACATCATTACATTCATAGGTCAAATTAGCGGAAATTTGAAACTTTTTACTACTTCTACTTTGAGATTTACGTAGACCTCTACATACACGTAATAGATATATATCAAATATACATAGACCCTTCATATAGGAAGATTACTTAGTCTTCTTCTTTTATTGCACATAAATATATAGAACATAACACAGTCTCAAATAGTTCTCTCATCTCATAACCATCTAATAAGAGTATCAATTTGGGACTAGCCCATACATGAATGAAATAAGACCATATATAGGTCATACAATATTTAACAACGAGATTGAAAACAAAGAACACAAGTCTTAAAACTAAAGCAATATCATAGACTTAATAGTGGCATTGACCTCGGAAAGTGAGGACCTACAAAACATGGATGATCAAGAATTCCAATTCTTTTTCAAAGTCGTCTCTGAAAGTCCTACAACAACCGAAACCTATAATATTGGGGAAATGGCAGAAATGGGATTAGCACACCACTTGTACTAAGTATGAGACCACATGCACACATATCATGAAAATATACTAAAAGAGGACTTTCATTAAGCATGCATTTTACTTTAAAAACCTTTAAGCACATTCAACAAGACCATACTAAATAAAAAAGGCATATCCATTAAGTCATATGCATGTAAATCACAAAACCAACAACATGAAAACTAGTCAAGTCAACATTCATATCATGTAAATGAATACCTAGTAAAAGTAAGTCTATCATTAAGTCATAAATAACCACAAACATGAATAAGAGTTCATTATAATATAACCAAAGTAAGACAATTACCCATGATCCCCTATCAAGTCACAAGTGCAATGACAAAGCAAAGCCCCATAACCTTAATCAAGTAACTCAACAAGAATCATCACCAACTTCATACTTCACATAGCATAACATTTAAGAGTATGTATCATCATACTTTAACAATGTACACCAACACATATTAATAAGTGACACCAATCAACATATAGTATCAACAATGATCAAGTTCATCATATGTATATCATGTACCATTATAAGCATATCCATATATAAGAAGATCCTCATATGACTCCCTTCAAGTCTAACTAGTGCAATATTTAGGTAGAGTCCCATGCCTTTACCTAACTAAGATAAACTCCTTAGGTTATATTTGTTATAGTTCATTCCTTTAATTCATTTTACCTTTTGGGAAAATCTTACCCTAACCAACATAGACCACATAAGCTAATGTGGATTCTCGTAGCATGGAACCCTACACCGAAAGAAAGCGGACTACTTGTCAAGGTAGTACCAAAACATGAACATAGAAACGATGTTGATCCACTTGATATTATTCCTATGGGAGCAACATAGTTCAAGAACTAGGAGATATAGTTGTGACCCACTTTATGACACATGCATTGTAGTCTCCAATCTCAAGAGTAAATTTCTGATCCTACCTTCCTTATGTTGCAAGGGAAACTCCTCACTCCAGTTCAATCGGTGATAATCTAGAGTTCCGTTTAAAATGTCCTTAATATCTTTATTAGTCATTGTAGCTGAATGTAGGTCATAGGATCTAACCCTTATATAACATCATCATCATCATACCTCAATAAGAAATAAATGAGTATTGACCATTCACTACAATTCATATAGCTGAGGTTAGCACATTAACATTTTCATATAATGATAAGGCACATTGATAACTCGTTCACCATCTTTATAAAATTTATATCATAGAAAACACCTCACAGACCATTGCCAATACATTTTAATTTAAACATGATACACAACGTAATAATCTTAATACAAGGCATACTCTAATACAACATCATGGTTAATCACAATTAACCATAATTGAAGTAGAGATAGGGATCACAAGACATACCAAGTCTCCTTAATAATTCATCATCAAGGTCTTGCCATCAACCCTTACTCAACCAAATTAAATCACTATGTCACAATTCATCACTACTTTAAAGCTTAAGATCAGATACTTAGGTCAATTCACAACATACTTCATAACATAGATCAACGACTCAAAAACAAGCACGATAGGAATATAATTCACCCTAATTTAGGTTTAATTTATACAAAAACATCATCTAATAGTATTTCAACCAATAACTACAATTAAACCAATATAATACAATTCATGTCAAGATCGAAACCTAGGGTTAAGGGGTAAAGGTAATCTTCTACAAAATAGACCAATTTATAAAGGTATATCATGAATGAGTTAAAATAAATGTTAATATATTTATAATATCCAAAATAAATCATAAAAAATCACTTCATGACATCAATTTCATATTTGATGAAATCTCAACTTTTGAAATCAATTTGATGGAACACTTTTAGGGAAGAGGTCTCAAAGGTGAAAAAGATACCATACTTTACTAATTCATGAAGATTGATGGAGGAAATAGACTCTTTGATTCCCTTAAACCCTACCCTGACTTGGTTTTCAATGGAGTTCTTCATTAGACAGAGAAAGAAGAAAGAAAGAAGAGAGTTTTAGGTTTAGGAATTATGTGAGTTTAGGTTAGTCTTACTTAGGATAGGGATTTATATAGGGGGATAAGTCACTTAATTAGACCTCCCTTAATCCCGAATTAACTATCTAAATAAGAAAATTAATTAATTAACCTAAGTAAAACGTGCAGCGAAAACAAGCCCTCACAAATAACACCACGATCGACGTATTGAGAGTCAATGGATGGCCAGTCCCCCCTTCCGTGCTACACATCCATCGTTTGATCCAGAGAATGGTCCAAATGAACCATTATACAAAATTAGTAAGTGTTGGTCAACGGATAGCATTAACCCCCCGTCAATCAGCCTACGCCCTCTTGTTTTCCCTCGGAGGTGTCCATTGTCTAGGCAGTCTTTGACCCAAAAATGCAACGGTCCTCCTAAAGGGCCCTTTGTTGGTCCCTAGGGAATCGTGCTTGGATTTTTTGACTACAAATATACTCTAATACATAATAGACACCCTTCCACTAATTTCCTTCATTTTTCGACACCTAAAAGCTAGTGAAATAGGCTAAGGCACGCTAGAGCCTCAATTAACTAGTTTTCGGAGGTCATGAATGTTCTTGGACGTTTTGGTCTCTAGACTTCCTTAATGACTTATATTCATGAAAATAGACCTTAAAAAAATTAGCAAACGTTACGACACTAATGTTAATCTCTAGAACACGTTTTGGATTTTTGAAATGTTACAATAATAACTGACATTGACCACGTGACCTACATGGAATCCGGTGTTCTACTCCCACAGTGAAGAGAGAGGGTACTACTTGCCAAGGTAGGAAATTCATAAATAATAGCTATCCAAGGGATCCTCTAAGCTAAGAATTACGAGAATATGTAGTTATAGAACATAGATATTGCTACTAGAAAACTGATTTGATAATTGATGGTTCCCATCTAATGAGATAACATCTATGTTGGGAACTCGGACTTGCTTAACGTAAAAATCTCTTGTGGGAAGACGAAACAACTAAACATTAAGTCCCCACTATCATTTTCATGTTCACTACGTGCTAAGGTGAAATTTTTTAAAAACATATTTAAGTCATTAATTAACATTAGTTCATCAAGAAGGTTTTAAGATCTTTCTCTTTCCTAAATCATATATCTCAAATGTTTGTAAGGTTAGAATGTTCTTTTTATCATATACCCAACTATTCATGCAATCATGTGTGTGCGCATATATATGTGAGATATACCTTCACATAAACAACTCAACGACACACATGCTCATAATTTCATTAATCATATACTTACATGGATTGTAATAGGTAATGATGAATAGGGGAACTATCCTATCCTTAGTCATAATGAATGTACCCTACTAGCAGATATGCATAAGTGTGTATGTGTACATTGGTCAATATGATCACAGAATAGCCATAAGTTGATGAAGCTACTTGCTAAAGATCACAACACACGTATAACATCCTTCAAGTCTCAATTCATACACATATAGAGTCTTAAGGACTATAGGCTAGACACACGGATATTAAATCATAGGAGATAATAACATATTAAACATTGGAATAGGAGACTCCAAGTATTCATAAGGTCACATATTCATATAGAGTTCATATAAGTAGGGGTCATGCTACAAAAGTATTCATCATAACTAGTCATATAGACCCTACATAACCATAACATGATCATCACATATACACACATCATCAATACACCTAGATCATGTAACTAGAATAGAAGACTACACACATAACTTCATAGTCATGAGAATATTCATTTCAATCCACCCTACATATATTGCCTTCAAGGACATGATCACATCATACAAAGATAGAAAAGAATGTATACACAACCACCATAAGTGGACCATACCATTCAACAAAATCAAATATCCATTCTAGGTACATAAAGAAATACATCAACTTACGAATTCTGCAAGCTATGATCATCATTGATAAATTCTCTGCAATTCATAATCAATTGACATAAAGGAATACAAAACTAAGCAATTCATTACAATCTAAACATAATCCAATAATCATTAATAAATCAAGATCACAAGACCCATATAATATCATAATTTGAGAGGTTAAGGATATCATGGGTACATCATGGAATATGATTGAAAATCATGTTAATACCATTTATTAATTATATATTCATCATTAGAATGCTTTTGAAATAATTTTAACAATGAACCTGTGGCTAGAATGAAACATAGATTTCTGAAATTTGAATCATGTTTGAAAACCTTTGAAAGAATTCCCTAGATGGAATATTAAAAAAGGGTTAATTTTTACCATAGCTGACTACATAAGAAGCATATAAAATTTGGAGAAGATAGCACAAAGAATCAATTTTATAGCTTGTTCTTGAGTTTGTCTCCAATGGATGTTTTTGGGGTTTCATATTTGGGAGGGAATGTTTCATTTAAAGAAATTAATTATGAATTAGAGTTTAGGCTTTTAAAGTGACTTAAAATAACTAAACACACCTAAAATAACCGCCCATGTTTTAATTAGGACGTGGGATGAATTTCCCAATTCACCCCTCGCATGGCAGCGTGCAGTAGGCAGATTACAGGTGCAATTAAATATGTGAGCGATGTCTAAAGACTAACTTTGGACCTCTTGGTCGTTCAAGGATAATTAACCTCAAAATACATAAAATAAACTACACAAGATCTAAAATACTTTATCAACATGTTATTATTGTTTTAGGCACATGTGAAGCTCTGACTACGTTAGTTCATTTGAAGGTCTTGACAATATCCCCCACTTGGGAACATTCATCCTCGAATAACCCTTGGAACTTTTAAATAACTTTAAAGGAATTCATGAACCATTTAGAAGATCACACATTTAACATAGTATAACACATTATTAAATGCACCAAATTAACAAGGAACACCAACTTCATATCGTCATGCAATTAAAGCAACATAATCAAACATGGACTACTCTTACAATTATTTCCATTTGGAGGAACAACCTTCTACAAATTTAGGCATGCTCATTATTTCATCATAAGTTTAGACATATAATGGATCTCGAATGCACACATAGGCATAATCCACACTCCAACTCATGAGAGAAAAAAAGAAGTTCGTTTAGTTGAACACAAATAAAGAATCATGTAGGTCAATGTAATTTTGATGAAAATGTACTTGTCTAGTGAAGTGTCTATTAGTTTTTAAGAATATGTATTGGGGTACATAGGCATCCCAATGCCCAATATTGAGTATTATTTCGTATGTTAAAGAATATTGGCTAAAGGGTGTTAGCCAATTTCAATGTATTAACAAGTAACTTAAGATATACTTTGATGTTAAAATGCTACAATCCAAGATTGTTTAGGAATTTTACCTGCATTTAAGACTGTAAGCTAAATTTTTTTATTTCATACCTTAAAAACAATAGGTTCGACACATCCAAGTGTCAAGCCTAGGTACCATGGAACATGATCATTTAAAATGATCATGCTGATTAAGCAGTGCCAAAATTCCAAAGTGAAGATCCTTTGACAAGAAATGCGCTGCAACACATTTGCAAGCACATGTGAAAGAGACCAAGCGACAAAGCACCAAACGAATTTTGTTAGGGAGGTTAGGGGGGCAGGGGCGCGCACGGGTAAAGCAATGTGGGGCCTATCTTCCTAATTATTGTACCCGAAATCCTAAAATCTAATCGGGTGACACTAGCCGGGTAACTAACAAAGAAACATCCTAGTACCTAACCTAGGATGCTCCAAAGAGGTTGGTTATGGTCCTAGTTATAGAGAGGTACTTTATTAATTATCATAGGTCACTTAATTAATTAAATTATCAACTTATTTAATTAATTAAAAATTCATGGTCAAGCCGAGAAACCTTAGCAAATTTTCAGATTTGGCTAAGTCGAATGTTGTCTATTTTTAGTGAATTTAGGAGGGGTGTTTTTGTAATTACCTAATTTATTTATTTAATTAAGTTAATTATCCTATGAGGGATTATTAAATATCAGTTCCTAAGACTTAGACTAACGATTAATAAGTAGAAACCTCACGACTCCAAAAACAGTAACAAACGTAAGAAAGTTCTCCTTAGGCAATTCAAGGCATATTCTTCAATACTTTTCGTTCAAAGTAAAGGATGATTTTTGTAAATTCAATTATACAGTACGGTATGGGTTTATCTCTTGGATTTGTTTCCCCAAGAATCTTTTCAAACGTTTCGAATTAAAGAAAATCAAAACAAGGGTTGTTTCCAATGAAATTGTCGAAATCTCCCTAGTTCTCCCTATTTCAAATTCTAGTATTATGTATAATGAAAATCTCAAACATGATATTGGTATGTGGTTCTAACTGATCATTATGTGTAGGTTTATGTGATCTGATAATGTCGAATGAGATCTATAGGCTAGATTCGTATGATTAATGCCTAATTGTGTTTGAGAAAATTAAATTGCTATAAGTCGTTAATGAAATTCAGTTTACTATTGAAAAGAATGAAGTTTTCGATTAATGATCGTGCTTTAGAGTAGATAGTTTGTAAGTGTTTGTAATGCACTTTTCCTATGAATAGACAAGAATGAGAATCAAAGTTAGTTAATTAATCTTCAATGCCAAATAAAATTTATAGCTTGGCCAATCTAACACTGAATTGTTCTTACAAGCTAAGTAAATGTTAAAAGTTGGCTTGCTTAAAATGAAAGTTTAGATTACTATAATATGTGAAATTTTGACTTATTCCAAAAAATTGGCCAACAATATTATTTCCAAAATATGTAATTTAATTGTCCAATTAAGTATGCTAATGTAAATTATGATGTCTTTTGTGAGGACAATTACATGTTAAATATTGACTTGAGATGTAACTCAATGAACTCATAACCCAGGTTAGGCCAATTATTGGGACAAGTCCTAACATACCCTATATAAATTAACTTGTTAATATAATGGCACATTGAATAAGTCCTTACAACTTTCAAAAACAAATGGTACAAGACTACTAAAGAAAGTTGAACAAGATAAGGTGAGTAATGACATAACTAAAATCTTATGAGTTATGAAATTGACAAAGAATTGGGTGTTAAAAGAAGTGAAACAAGTCTCACTTGCACCTAAATAATTATGTTAAATATATTCACATAAGAAGGTGTTAGAAAATCGTGAGATAAGTATCATTAATATAATAATGATATTTTATGACTTAAGTTCACATTAATCAAGTAAATAAAGGGATGAAAAGTCATCCATTGATCTAAGCATACCTCATACTAGAAGCAAGCTTCCATAATGAACGAGTCAACTCTAAAGGTTGTAAAGTATTATAAATTAAGCAAAGCAGTGATACACTAACAATAAGTTTGTGCAAGCACATATAAGCCTCATGATATGAGACTACCACCATGGTGAATAAGGTTCTCCAATATCTCCTATTCTTTGAACTATGTTTCCAGCATAGGTACTAGCCACTGGATTCCACCTATGAGTGCTAGGTAGTATTCGGTTTCACTTTGACCGGTTAACCACCTATTACAAGTGTGTGGAAGACACTGGATTCATGTTTAGCTTAAATGATCTATGTAAGTTAAATTCTCCAGATTCAGTTTCACTTTAGTCGGTGGACCACCTGTTTTTATTGTGGGGAAGACACTGGATATCATGTTAAATCACATGATCTAGTTTCACTTTAATAGGTAATCCACCTCTTTTAAATGTACAAAAGACACAGGATTTCATGTTAGCTCCCATGATCCAAGTCAGGTAAATTCTAAAGATTTCTTTAAAAAAGTTAAAAAAATAAAATATGTTAAAAGTGAACATGAGATCAAAGAAGAAGAAAAGTAAGTTCAGAAGTGAACAAATTAAGCATAATGATAAAATAAAAGGCATAGACAAATATATGAATGTATGCCCCAACATCTTCATATTATGCAAATTATCAAATAATGGTCATAGCAAATAATATGAATATATATTCCCCAATAACTTTATATTATCCAAAATGATAAAATAATGGGCATAGACATTAAATATTCGTTTATAAAGACTTCATTCCTAATTCAACAATATTGGATGAAATAACTTGTGAGTAGAGTAGCCAAATAATTTCCTTAGTCTTTTGGATTACTTACTCGATTCATTGTAGGTATGGTACTACAATGAATCACTCCACTTGTAAGTAAGACATAGGATCAAAGGAGATCATTGAACTACACAAAGAAGAAAATGAATGAAAAATAAACTCTATTTTTTAAAATGGATCTCTCGGACTAAGGGAGCAAAAATTATTAACTTTTGCTCGAGTTTTTCTAAAATTATGTTCATGATTCCAAGGTTTTATGTTCATAGAGAAAATGATTTTTGTGCTTTAAATGATTGAAAATATGTCATATTATCGCATGATTCATAAATAACGAATTAGGAAAGTAAAGTGACTTCACTTTCCAAAAATGGCACGTTGCTATAGGAAGAGCTTTCCTTGATCATGCATAGTCCTTATGTGTTTTTGTGCATACACCCATACTTTGTACAAGTCTGTACTAACAATATATTATTACTGTTTTTTTAGGCACAGGTCCTTGAAGAAGATTGATGATTCGCTTGAAGATTTTTGGACTAGTACCTTCAGTCTTTGGTAGGTCCTCTTTAGTTTGAGGATGCCTACACTTTGTACTCTAACTTTAGTACATTAAACATAGCTAGTGGATGTTGTACCTAGTGTTTCCTTTCAAACATTTGTTCAAGTTTGGCATTAAGGCCGGTTTGGCAACTATTATTAATATTATGATTAATTCATTTTAGTTGTTCAATGTGTTAATAGAGGGTTGTTTAGTTTGAGCTATTAGTATATCACTCTTATGCAGAAACTATATGAAATCTAAGTACACTTCATTAAGTTTAAAAGTTTCAAATTTCTCTAAATTTAATTGTATGCTTGTGATGAAAGCTAAGAAGAGGCTTGTCTGCGACTTCTAAGAGGTTAACGATGCTGGTCTCATCTAGGGTCTAGGAGCCGGGTGTGACACTCAACTACAATATTATAGTCTAGACATAATACTATCAAGGTCATATATGACATTACCATCATTAATTTTTTTTCAAGGAGGAACTACTTTCTACGAATCACAATATACATACATGGCATCATAGATTTCACATAAAAACAATGCACAAGTATCAATTCATTTTAAGGAGGATTTCATTACTCCAAAACCACATTATACTCAAACTTTCTTTCTTATAAATTCAAAATGGAAACTGACACCACACACATCACAACAATAGAAAGTTATTTCATAAAATTTCAATTTTATAGCATGACACTAGCTTTCATAAACATGCATCGTTGAGAAAATTGTTACAATTCATAGGCACACATCAATGATATTGGCTAGACATATCATCACTTTTTAAGTATGATCCTACAACAACACTTCCTAAGTCATAAAAGTCACACATATTTAAAGGGACTCATATTTCCTTATTTAATGAAAATAAAACAATTCATTATTGGGCCAAAACATCCTTACATCAAAGGTCTTATGAAGCATGTTCATATATCCATGTCATGAAGTTAAATTAACATTTTTGATATCAAGAGGCATAACAACAGGGAAACATGCAATTTAATCAAAATCCCTTTTTCATGTAATAATGACCTTTCATACATAGGGCCATTTAAGACATACAGAACATATGGAGAACATGCAACTTATACTAATATGCAAGAATCCCATCATAATAAGCTACTTAGGAACTCTTTGGTTTCAAGCTTGAGTAAGAATAGAAGGAAAAGATAGGGATATCTACAACCTTACTACTCAAATCATCAATCCCACTTAGAGTAAACCCATTTAAAAGAAACGTATATCATATAAGAAAACTTATACTTACCAATCCTTCTAGTCAAGTACACATCCCCCTCTTGGATCAAGTTTATGCAAACTTTTCTTAACATCACCTCCTTCCATTTCTCAAGAATGGACAATTTCCCACTAACTATTCACTGACACTCCACTAGGTAAGGAATTAAAGAGACGACAAATGAGTAACTAACTTACTTTACACCATATTCATCACCCAAAGTGATCCTTATTATAGAGAAAGTTCAAGGGAACTCAACTTAGGAACATTAAGGGTATTAATAACCTTATAATCTAGGAGTATAATCCCTCACTTAGGGTAAGCCGAATTAAATATTCATCACCTCATGCCCATAAATGTCAAGATCAAGGCAAGGTAAGACCAAACCTACATACTCCTCACATAAGAAGGTTTGACATCATTGAGGTTTTCCACTCTTAATCTCATCCCAAGGATCTTACTAACTCAACCATCAAGAGATACCTCTCAACCAACATTTCTCCTCTAAGTTGATCACCCAAAAGGAACTCATAGAAATCAAAGTAGGTGATACAACCCAGCCACATGAGGTCTTAACAATATCATATATTCCAAGGAAAATTTGAAATTTCTTAACATCCTACCACCATGTCATAACAAGGTAAGTAGTTTATGAGATTCAAGCCTACACGAATCATCACCTTCTGTGGAAACTTCTAACCAACAATTCGTAGGTACAATCTTAGTACTTCCTTAAATGGCCATACTTAGGATTGATCTTAAAATTCAACTAACAACTTCAAAGTAGGCAACATTAATTTTTCTCATTATCTGTATGAGTTAAGGGGTACATACATCTCTCTAAGTAACTTTAGAGTAAAAACATAATTCAAACATATGGAACAAGACCCTTTATTAAATTTTCCCATTGTTAGAATCGGTTCATTAGGGAACTAAACAACTAGTCATAAGGGTTCTCCCATTTACTAGCATACTTCACAATCATGTTACAACGGTCAACACCCATATTCCCTCCTTATGAGCAAGCCTATACAAGAATAATAAAATCCACACAAGCGAAACTATGGAGTATTACTAAAATAACAAGGCAACATCCTTCTTTCATCATTTACCACTTTTCTCCAAAACATTTCAAGCCTATCTCATAATATTTCAGTACCATCATACACAACCATAACACAACCTGTCATTACAAAGGGAACTCCATTCAATGATATCATCTCTTAACAATCTATAACCATACCATAACATAACTTCTCAACATATAACCTCAATTCTCAAAAATCATATATTGCCATAAATTGAATCACATAAAAACATACCATTTCCGCCTTCATACATACTCATCAAGCCACAAAATCAATGTAAGCATCAACACTCACCTTTACTCCTTCAATCTTTAGGATATCATTCCTTCAAAGTAATCACATCAAAAATTCCACCGGACAAGGAAACATAAGAGAAAAAACACATAGAGCTAACTTTTGTGGCACAACACAAGAGTAGTGAAGAAAGTGAAACTCTATCGTCCGATATCCTCTTGCTCATAGTTGTATTAATCCTCACCACGGATGAACAAGACTCTACTAGACGTGGCAATAAGAGACTTTTTTACCCGAAAACCACTTTTTATAACTTCATGCTTTCATAGCTAGATTTTCACGACTAGTGAAGACCGCCTACAAGTAACAAGGCATACATGACCTCTCGGAAGTCTTGTACAAGCCCTTAGACATATTTCATTGCATTTTCATAAGAAAATCAGTGGAAAATTTAAAACTTTTCATCCCACATCATATGTTAGAACATCACTTCATATATATATATGTATATATATATCATAATTAAGTAGTTACATTCTGAGTCTCATTTTCCAACCTAAGACACAACTCAATAGAATAAAATATAATAACATAAAATAATACCTAACCTATTAAATGAAATTTTAATAAGAGAACTTGACATGGGGAAATTCTTGAATCATAACGATCCCTTTCGTTGAACTTTAGAGATGTATCTAAGCTGTTCACTTAGAAGACATCTTCGAGACATCACCACCTATACTTTTTGTAAAAATATGAAAAATAATAATGTTAGTACAAGAATAAACTAAGTATGACAAACTATGAAAAAATATGCATTTTAAGAGGACATTTAGTTAGAAATCATGCATCATATATTTTTAGTTAACCTCATAAATATTACTACAATAAGCATCATATGACTCACATATTTCATATAAACATGGACACTATTAATAATAACACATAAAGCCACATATATCATTTTTTAGGCACATTCAAGACATAAAACACACTACCTCTCTCTTTTCTTAGCTTCATCCGTTAAGCAACCCTCACGTGTACTTAGTACAATGTTTATCCTTTAGGTCACCTAAGGTGGTGTATCATAAATATGATTCATCAACACAACAACATATAATCATAAGATCCTAAAACATCATAGGAAATAAGCTTTACATAAAGACCATCACCTAAGAAAACCCCCAGGTCACACTAGCGCAATATGAATGTAGCATCCATAACACTACTTAAACCAAGTGTTCCTAAGAAGCCACCCTATATGAGGCATATCATATTCAACAATTCATGACACCGTCATTTGTCACTAGACATAAGGCCATCTACTTAAGAACATCATGTAAGGACCCATAATTTGCTACACTTTAGTCCTAACTCATTTAGTTCATATCATAGGTAAACAACCGTCGCAACCCCTTCACAAGATTACTTGTGTAATGTACACATGGAGTCCCATATACCCACATATACTATGTAAACTCATTTAGAAGTCATAATTGTAATTCACATGCATAATCATAATTCATGTATTGACATAGCAAAGTCACTTAACATGCATTCATACAAGTACAACATAACATAAATGTAAATTTTAATAAAACGTCCAAATCTTATCCTTTATTGCAGTTCATTTGTGAAATGCATGGGTAGTGTCCACAGTCCTACCTATACTAAGTAACAATCACAAGGAGTTACAATTAAAGTTCATATTCTTATCTTAGTTCAATTCTTACTTTTGGGAGACATAGCAATAACTTACATCGACTATGTGAACTATATGGAATCCGGTGTTCTACTCCAATACCTAAAAGAGAGGGTACTACTTGCCAAGGTAGGACCTTCATGCATAATAACTATTATAGTGGATGTACTAAGCTAAGACCTACTGGGGCACATAGTTATGGAAAATGTAGATTGCCACAAGAAACTTTTACTTTCTAGACGTGGAGATTTCAATCTAATGAGAAAACATGTACTTTGGGAACCCAAACTTGCTAAACGTGAAGGTCCTTTTAAAACATATTTAACCCTTTAATTAACCTTAGTTCTAAAATAAGGCTTTAGGTAGTTGCTCCTTCATACATCATATAGCTCAAAGGTTTCTATGATAAAAATTTCCTTTCATCATAGAACCTACTATCAATAAAATCATGTGTGTGTGCATATATATGTGAGATCTACCTTCACATAAACACTTCTAGGACACACATGCTCATAACTTAATTAATTATATACTTACATGCATTCTAATAGGTAATCATGCATAAGGAACTATCCTTTCCTTAGTCATCATGAATCTACCCTACTTATAGATATGCATGAAGTTTGCGCACATTGGACAACAGGATTACATAATATCCATAGATGGTATTGAGGAAGCCACCCTCTAAGGATCACAACGCATGTACAACATCCTTCAAGTCTCAAATCATACACATATGGAGTCTTAAGGACTATGACTACAGATGCTCACATTATATCATAGGAGACAAGAGCATATTCATTATTAAAATGGGAGATTCCTAGTATGAATAAAATGACATATTCTTATAGTGTTCATATAGGTAACGGTAATGCTACAAGAGTATTCATCACAACTAGTCGTATAGACCCTACCTAACGCTACACATATTGGAACTCTTCAGATGCATTACCTATTTTCTACAGACTTAGGATAACCCTCAAATCTAGATAAACCCTTAGGGTAAACATACAGGAGAGTTTTCCATAGATGCCTCTTTATTTTCTTTCAACACTAGGTCAAGGTAGCTTCTATGTCATTTGAACCAACATCATTACCGTTGGTTGAACCTTCCAACCAAACATGCCTAGGTACAATATAAGAAATTTATTTAGATGATCATACTTAAGATCAAACTTCAAAGATAAATAACCTCTTTAAAGTATGTCAACATCTATTCTTTTCTTATCCCTATGAACTAAGGGTTACATAAATCTCTCTAAATCAATCTTAGGACAAAACGTAATTACAACTTATGGAACAAAACCCCGTCTTCCCTTTTTCCCACAATTAGTGAGGTTCATATAGGGACTAATAAACTAATCATATGGATTCTCCCATTAACTAACATACTTAACAATTACCTTACAAGGTAAGAACACTACCTTTCATTGTTACGAAAATACCTATACAAAAGACTCCAATCCATACGAGGACAACAAGCAGCATTACTCATATAACCAGGGCAAGATTCATTTCACACTATTTACCACATTTCTTCAAAACTATTCAAGCCTATACAATAACATTGTACTATCATTACACATAACCTTAAAGTAGCTCATTACTCCTAATAGGATCCTATTCACCCATAACAACTCATAGAAAGCTAGAACTATACCATAACATAACTTCTAAACATATAACCTCAACTCTCATATGACACATATAGCAATAATTTTCATCACATAAAAATATTTTAAATTCACCTTCACGTACACACATAAAGTCATAAAACTATTATAAGCATCAAAACTCACTTTTTCTCCCTCAAGCCTTGAGATATGCTCCCTTCCAACCAATCACATTTAAAGGACCATTAGAAAATGAAACATAAGAGAGAGATCATATACAATTATGCTTTATGAAATGACACAAGAGTAGTGAAGAAAGTAAATTTTCTATCATCCTATAGCCTCTCGTTCATAGATATGTCCCAACTCACACCGATGAACAAAACTCTATTAGACTTGGCATTACGAGACTTTTGAACGTAAAGACTAATCCTAAAACTTGGCTCTATAACAAAGTTTGTAACAATCGGGGAGCACCCCAAAAATTTATCGGCGTCGTTCACCTGTCAGACGTCTTGGACAAGCCTCTTATAATTCATTCATCGTATTTTCATAAAATTAGTAGAGAATTTAAAACATTTCATCGCATCACATAATGCTAGAATATCACTTCATTTATAAAATAATAAGTATATAGTATAAAGTCAGTCTTTTTTTGCCATCTTAGATTCAATATCATTATAATTGAATAGGGACACGACTGTTAGCAACATAAATGAATAATCTATACTATAACATGAACTTAATAACAACTTCACATAAAGGTCCATTAATCAAAACGACACACTTGAACTTGGGAATATCTTTCTAAGATCTTCATTCTAGGAAACACCCTCTAGACATCACCACCTACAGTTTGTGTAAAAAGATAAAGAAGAATGGTGTTAGTACAAGGATGCACTAGGTATGATAACCATGCAAAAACATGAGTTAAAAAGGACATATAGTTAGAAATCATACATCATGTATTTTAGTAAAACTTCATGAATATTGATACAATAATCACAATATAGTTCATACACATTAAATAGACATGGATGTCACTCATAATAGTACTTGAAACCATCTTATCACATTTAAGGCATATTAAATAGGGAACAATATACACATATGAACCATCACATAAGACAACCTCAAAATATCACCAGTGCAATGTACAAATAGCATCACGTAATACTACTAACACCAAGTGATCCTAGGAAGTCACCCTAGACTTAGGCACACCTCATTCAATAACATACCTAGCATGCATTTAACCTTAGACATAAGACAAACATACTTAATTAAAGGTCAAAAGTGAATTTTTCCATTCCACACTTCTTAGTCATAACTTATTTAGTTCATATCATAGGTAAGCCAGCCTGACAACTCCCTCGCAAGCTTGAATGTGCAATGTACACGTGGATTCCCACACCCCCACATATACAAAACAAACCCATTTTGAAGCCATAAGTGTAATCCACATGGATCACCATAATTTATGTCTAAGTAAAGTCAACCTTGACATAGATTTATATTTATATAGATTAACCATATTCCTTATTTCACAATGGAATTAAATCATAACTTCCCTTAAGGTCCACTTGTGCAATGCATAAGTAGGGTCCATAGTTCTACCTAGACTAAGTAGTCCTTCATGGAATAATAACTAATGTTTGTTATCTTATCTTAGATTATTTATTAACTTTCGAGATGCTTAAACATAACCGACATAGACCATGTGAGCTACATGGAATCTAGTTTCATATAACCCTTTACCGAAAGAAGGCGTTCTACTTTACAATGTAGAACCATACTTAATAACTATCTATGTGGATCTACTAGATATGTCTTACAGGGGAACATTGTTAAATGAGATTGGTTCTAGAAACAAGACCTATTTCATTAGCGGAGAGGCTTTTATGTCATGAGTATCACTTAGATTACTCAACATATTGCATTAGTGGAGGGATCCACTCGGTGCAAAGCTTAAACTCCCTCTTTAGTATCTTTAAGTCTGTATTTTTTGTTAGTTCATAATGTAGGTTTTAGGGACTTTCCCCCTCATACATCATATAGGTCAAAAGGTTTCCAAGATGAGAATGGACTTTTATAATATAAGATATATTATGTGAAAATGTCCTTTCACATAATTCAAACTTTCATAACACTGTCTAGTTTAGAGTAAAAATTAGGGAAGACCTATAAAAGACTCACTTTTACCAGATCATCATAACATTATTCATTCATACATTCATGTTTGTGCGCATATATATGTGATAAAGCTTTTAACATAGCACCTGTACAAAACACTTGATCATACTCTGTTATTCATATTCCTCACATGCATCATATGATATAACTCTGCATTTGAGAACTACCCTTTCAATAAACACCATAAACATATCATACCCATAGTAATGCATGGAGTGTGTGTGTTCATATTGGTTTTCATGATCACATAACAACAACAACTTAGTTACTTAGGAAACCATCCTTGCAAGGATCACAACACATAACAATGCATCCATCAACTAATGAAAAACTCACATTTAGAAAATTTAGGGAACCTAAGACACACACCATATTACACTATAGGAGACAAGAACATATTCAACAATAGAATATAAGACTTCTAACATGAATAAGAACACATATTTCTATAGGGTTCATATATCTAGTGGCCATTCTACAATGGTACTCTTCACAACCAAGTATGTACACCATACCTTGCCCTAACATTAACGTATTTTACTTCACATCATCAATGAACCTAGCTCATGATACTAGAATTGAGGACTACACATATAAACTTCATAATCATGATAATCATCATATAAAATCAATCTACATCTATTTCTCCCAAGGCCATGGTCACAACATGTAAATATAGATAGGAAGTTAAACACCGCCACCATAAGTGGACCATACCATACAACATCAATTACAAGGCCATAACAAGGGATTTTGGTCAACTTACCAATTCTCTAATCTATGATCACCATAGAACTATTCTCAATTCTCAATAACTCATAATCCATTTATATAGATAGAATTAGGATTAAACAATATAATAAAATCTAATTACAATAGAATAATCATATAATCAAGATCACAAGACCCACATTATTGTCTTAAATAAGATATTAGGGAGATTGTGAGTTCTTCATATAATTGTATTGGCACTCATCTTAAAAATAGTAATTAAACCTAAATCCTTCATTAAAATGACTTTAAAATCAATTTGACAATGAACCAATGGCTAGATTGAATGATAGGAATTTTGACCTTAAAATCATATTAGAAACATTTCATAAATCTTCATAATAAAGGTTAACTATTGATCAAGGGTTACCATACCTTAATAGAAGAAAAGCCTGTAATACTCCGTAAGACTAAAATTTATAAGACCCCAAGAATGACTTAGGTAAAGATAGAGCCTAACATGGTTATCATGAAGAATAGAGTAATAAAATTGTTTATAATGTGGGTATGATGCAGTTTGCAAGAGGTTATGTGCATTGGAACTTAAAACGTCAAGGGACGACAAAGACGTTCGACGACTTAGTGACCTATGTGCCACATATGGATTTTATGTGTTTATGTGTGATTAATGAGTTTATAAGGTCCTTAAATGATATGTTATAAAATTTATAGGTAGTGTGTAAAGTTTCATGTAGTTTGGAGGTCAAACATCCATGAACGTCCATGACGTTTGAAAGTCTTTCCTTGAAATGACCTCGTGTGTCTATGTATAATTCGTCGAGTTTTACGTGTTTGTTTTAAATGAAACTCATGTGGTAGGTCCTAAAATCGTATAATAATAAATTTTGGGGTGGAAAACCTTGGGTAAAACTCCATGTAGGACCCACAAGGGGCCCTAAAATAGGACCCCAACTTTGGAGTACAACACTACCAGGCAGTGGCAATCAACGACCCAAATGACGGCCAGTTGACCAGGCAACGACACGTCGATGGATCACGTCGATGGATACACTTGTCCTTAAGGTTGGGGAGTTGAATATGGAACCCACGAGACCCCCATCGATGGGACGTGGGTGAGACCACAGACCGTTGATGCATCCGTCAACGGGCTGCCTATTTTCTGCCAGCTTTCTATTAACTTGATGGGTGAAGTTGTAAATTCACCCTAAATTTTATTAAATGTGAGGATTGTTTTTTTGAGTGTTTATGGGTATTTTAAGAGTATATAAGTCATTAAACTCTAATTATAACCCTAACACCTAAATCAAAACACATTATATCTAAATGTTTCTCCGTGTGAGTTCAAAGTAAAGATGGAGCTTGAAGATGGGTTTTTAATGGAGTTTATTATTTAATTATCTTTTGATTCTTGAAATAAGGTATGAGCGTTATTCACCAAAGTCTAGCTATAACCTTAGACAAAATTTTAAAAGACGATTTTCAAAGATGAAAAAAGATGAAAAAGTCCAATTTCTACTCTTAAGTCTTGGTTTCTTGCATAAATGGTTTCCAAACGTTTATATATGATCAAATTTATCTATTTATGTTTTCCAATGAAATTATCCATGGTAAGGGACTTTTGATATCAAGTTGAATGATTTGGCTTTTGCATTGAAGTGGTGAGTTCAAGTGAATGGTATGTTGCCCTAACTCTTCAAATATTATTTATAGTTTTTGTGTTACAATATTTATTGGTATGTTCCATTTGTGGTTGCGGTGTTAGGTGAAATGTTGTGGCCTTGTTAGCGTCACTTTATGCAATATGATGATCCTGGCCTTGTTGGAACTATTTGAAGTATTATGATTATTTGGTTAGTTGATTTATATGATGTATGAGTATATCTATCTTTTAGGGAAGTAATGTTAAAGTATGTGTTCTTTCTATCTATGTTAGGAAATCATGTAGACTATGGCTATGTGCTTCTATGTGTAGTCTTAGGAATGATCCATGGTTGTTCCTACTTGACTATATGAGTCTATAATAGTTATATTGATGATTATATGGTAGTGTGTAGGATGACTTAAAGATGATAATGGTTATTCCTATGTGCTTGTAGAATTGTTAGTAATATGTATTAAGGTGAAGTATGTGGTGCCTTGTCTTGGTTAACTTGTGTCCCTCACTTGACGCTTGTAATAATATGAATGTGTGATGTCTTGACATAGGATGCTATATTCTCTTAGTCTTGAATGTATGAAACATATGTGACCTTGAATGATTATAAGAGAGTCTTTTATGTGAAACCTTCAACCTAGTGGTAAGGTTATGTATGTTGAAGTCATAAGCCGCAATGGTATCCTTCCAAATAAAGGAATGATGGACTTAAGGTTGATTGGGTAGAACTTAATCATATCAAACCTTAGGAAAGTCATCATGATCTTCTTGTAGCCATTTTGAGGTATCCCTCGTGGAACTTTCTTTTGTACGGAATATGTGATTCGGTTATGGAACCCTCTTATGTTAACCTTTAAAGTGAATTACTCTATGATAACGAAGGGTAGAACCAAGTGAGTATGGTAAGGGGAGTAGTTCAAGTTAAGTATGAGACTAGATTACAAAGCATGCCCTTCATATTCCTTAACCATGTTCCTTCATGGGATGTTTCCTAGTTCTACCCTTTCCAAGTAGAGCACCCTCATCACAGTAGGTTAGAACTCCGGATTCCAGAAGTTGCTATCATGGTCTATGTCATTTATTGCCTATTCTCATCATATTGGATACTTACTAACATTATAGAAGTTCTATGAAGTTTAGGTGGTAGTATGGAACGCTATCTAGACATTGCACAATAGGCTTTGAATGTGTAAGTGAGAATCCCTAGGTATTGACTAAGACAAGTAATTGAATGTCCTTTACATGGTGAGTGAGTTTTAAATAAAGTAATGAATTAATGACTTTAAGTTAACGAAGTATGTTAAAATGATGTAGTACTTATCTAGGGTAATTAAGGGTTGTCTAGTTATGGTGTGAAGGGGACATAGGAATGGTCACTTGTTATGTTTCATAGATAAGTCTTAAGAATGACTCTAGTTAGGGAAATTAGTTGATTATGTGGACATGATCTAAGCCTTGGGTAGTCTTAAGGATTACTTCGGTAATCTTGAAGAGGTGACTATGGACATCATCATCTTTATTTACATAAGTAAGTCTTTTGATAGCCTTTGGAAAGAGAGTGTCATATCATCTATATACAAATGTATTATGTGAGAATGATTCTATCTTGTGTTGTCTATACATTATCTTAAGTGCCTGTGTAAGGGATTATATGGGCGATCGCTTCACAACTCACTCGAGTGAACCTTAGAGTCACCTTGGTAGGAGAATCTCATGTTCTTATGTTAATTTCTCTTAAGTGTGTATATGACTCATCCTAGGTAATCTTGAGGGTCGTTTAGGCACATCTAGAGAGGGTGTATTGGCGGTCTCTCTTTGTGTGACTTAAGTGAATCTAAGGATAGCTTTGAGTTAGAAGATTAAATGCTAAAGGGTGTTTAAAGTGAAGTGAAGGAACTTCACAGTAACAGTGAATTGAGTTCACTGTACAGTGAAGTGAATTCACAATAAGGTTTCTAAAAATGTGTCTATTTTCTTAAGTTATTTCTTTTGTATTTCTAAGTTGTTAAATGTTATGCTCTTTCTTATAGTTTGATGTTTTAATCAAAATTTATGAAAAGCATGATATTTACTAAATGTCCCTTTTTCATGGTTTTTGCATGACTTCCATACTTAGTACATCTAATGTGTAACCCCTTCTTTTCCTTTTTTGACTAAAGTATAGGGAATTAGAAGTCTTGATGTGTCATGGAGGATGGATAGGTTTCTATGGCACATCAAGACATCTAATTCCCTACACATAAGTTAAAAAGGGAAAAGAAGGGGTTAACACATTAGATTAAGTAAGTATGGAAGCCATGCAAAAACCATGAAAAAGGTACATTTAGTAAATAAGACTATATCCATGAATTTCAATTAAAACATCATACTATAAGCATAATAACATCATTTAACAACTTAGTAACACATATTAAATCATTTAAAAAAATAGTCACATTTTAGAAAATGTTACAGTGAAATCACTTCACTATACATTGAATTCAATTTATTGTTACAGTGAAGTTTATAAACTTTATATGATACACCTTATAAGCATATAATTCCATCAATAAAAGTCATTATAAGACTCACATAAGTAATAAAAAGAGAGATCGCCCATACGTTATCTCTATGCACACCTAAATGATCCTTAAGACCACTCATAATGAGGTCAACATACATTTACAATACATCAAACATATGAAGATGAGAGTCTCCTACCAATAGTGATTCTAAGGTTCACTTGAGTGAGTTGTGAAGTAACTGCACATACATTCCCTTTCCCACACACTTAAGTGTTGCATAAACTAGATAGGATAGAATCATTCTTACTTAATATATCAACACAAAGATTATATGACATTCTCCATGCAAAGTCTATTAAAAGACTTACTTAAGTAACTCATGAAGATAACATCCATGATCGATCTCTTCAAGATTACCTAAATAATCCTTAAGATTACCTAAGTTTAGATCATGTCTATATTTTCAACCATTTTCCTCAACTAGAATCATTTTGAAGACTTAACTAGGTAAGATAAGAAGTAACCATTCCTATGCCCCGTTCACACCTTAACTAGACAACCGCTACTCTAGACAAGTAGTTATTCATTTAACCTATCTTCTTAACTTAAGTCATTTCATTCATTAGTTCATTAAGAAACATTCATCACATAAAGGACATTAAGTAATGGTGTTGGACAAAACCTAAGGACTCTCACTAACACCTTCAAAGCCTATTATGCAATGTCTAGAGAGCATCTCATACAACCACCTAAACCACATCAAACTTCTCTAATGAAAGTAGGTATCCAAAATGATGAGAATAAGAAATAACATAGAACATCGTAGCAAAGTATGGAATTCGGAGTTCTAACCTAGTTCAATGAGGGTGTTCTACTTGCCAATGGTAGAACTATGACACATCCTATGTAGGCACATAGTTAAGGAATATGAAGGGCATGCTTTGTAATATAGTCTCATCCTTTAACTAGAACTACTTCCCTTACCATACTCAATAGATTCAAGCCTTCGTTATCATAGAGTAATTCACATTTAAGGTTGATATAAAAGGGTTCGATATCAAGTTCGTAACCTAATCACATTTACCCTACCGAAGATGTCCTTTTAGGGATACATTCTAATGTAGACAAGAAGCTCATAATGAATTTTATAAGGTTTAATATGATGTCGTTCAAGCCAATTAACCTTAATTGTATCATTCCTTTACATTGAAGCATACCATTACGGCTTACGACTTCAACATTCATAACCTTACCACTAGGTTCAAGGTTTCACATAAAGACCCTATTAACATCATTCAAGGTGACATATCATTAATACATTAAAAACTAAGAGACTTTAGCATCCTAAGTCAAGACATCACATATTCACATTAATACATACATCAAGGGATACAAGTCAACCAAGACAAGACTCCACATACTTCACTTAAACTCATAATACAAGTCATTATTTAAGCAACTTAGGGAATTTAAATCATCCTATAAGTACCATATTATCATCAATATAACAATTATAGACTCATATATTCAAGTATGAATAACCATGCATCAATTCTAAGACTATACATAGAAGCACATAGTCATAGTCTACATGATTTCTAGCAAACATAGAAAGAACACATACTTTCACATTACTTTAAAACTAGATAGACATACTCATACATAACATATAACAATTATTCCAAACATCAAAGTACTTCAAGTAGTGCCGACAAGGCCATGATAATCATATTGCATAAAGTAACGCCGATAAGGCCACATCAATTCACATATCAGTGACACCATAAGTGGACAATAAAATTATCAAGAAATTTGAAGTCTAATAAACATATAATAAGGAAATAGGGAAGAGTAGCACCACTCCCTTCTCAATACCTCAAACCAATGCCAAATAACCAATTTCGATATCAAAAGGACCTTACCCATGTCCATCACAAACAATTCAACATAATTATAAAAATATTCATGAAAATAGGTCAATTTACTACATATTCATCAATGTAATGAAACCTAGATATGAATTTACTAAAATCATTACATTAATCAAAAACCTATGTGAAACTACAGTAAGATTCATAATCCTTAAGTTAATATCAATTAAATAAGCTTAAAATTCAAGATATCTAAAAATGAACAATTTTCATTTGATCAAATTTAAAAATCCTATAAACCAATTAACCATAATCTATACATGAATCAAAATCCCATAACGATCTACACATGAATTTATCAATATCAAAGCATGATCACATAACCCATATTTTAGTCAAAGTGAGATAATTTTGAATGTAAAGGGTTCATGGAGAATTTCATTGGAACACATCAATTAAATATAAATTACATCATATCTTAACGTTTGAACACCTTTTATTCAAGAATCCAAGACTTAGATTAGAAATTGGACTTTTTATCTTTTAGAAATATTGAAAATAATCTTTTTGGCTCTAAGGTTATAGCAAGCCTTAGATGAAAAATGCCCATACCTTATTAGAAGAACCCAATGATAATTGAAGAATAAAATTTATTGAAAAACCCTCCTCAAGCTCCATCTTCACCTTGAACTCTTATGGAGGTTTTTGAAGAATGTTTTGGAGGGAATGTGTTTTGATTTAGGTGTTAGGGCTTAAATGAGAGTTTGATGACTTATATACTACTAATATACCCGTAAACACTCAAAACAACTGTCCTCGCATTTTGTAAGACTTGGGGTGAATTTCCCAAAAACCACAAGCCTTAATAGAAAACCTGCATGGAACTTTACAACACCATTGACGCCCTACCGTTGACAGTCCGAGGATAAGAGCACGCCCTATCGATGGGGCCCGTGGTTTTATCCTGCTGCTCCTTAACAATAAATCTGTCACGTTCCATCGATGTCACCCATCGACGGGACGTCACCAGGTCGAGTGACCAGCGTTTGGGTCGTCTATTGGCACTGCCTGGCAATGTTGAACTCCAAGTTTGGGTCCTCCTTTAAGGCCCCTTGTGATCCTACATGGAGTCGTATCCAAATGTTTCCAACCCAAATAAGCTTGCATACAAGTTTACGGTCTACCATATGAGTTTCATAAAAAATGAACACATAAAACTCGACTAAACATGCAGAGACACAGAAGGTCATTTCAAGGCAAACCTTTCAAACGTAATGGATGTTCTTGGAAGTTTGACCTCCAAACCTCACAAAACTTGACAAACTGCCTACGTACACCATAATAACTCATTTAAGGACCTTACAACATCATGAATCAAACATAAAACCACATATGAGGAACATAGATGATTAAGTTATCAAACGTCTTGGTCGTCCCTTGACGTTTGACTTCCAATGTACCTAAACTCTTAGACACTGCCTCAATACAACTTTATACTCTTTTTTAATACCTTAGCACATCATTAGAACTAATTTAGACTCCAGTTCACCTAAGTCATTTTCAGGGTCTTACAATAAAGGGGGTCCAAACTATATATCTTTGTTCTTGAACTTTGTTACCCCCATAGGAATATTAGATGGTGGATACACATAGATTCTGGGTTAATATTTTGGGACTACCTTGGCAAGTAGTCCACCTTATATTGGTGTAGGGTTCTATCACACCGGATTCCACATTGGATCATGTGGTCTATGTAGGTTAAGGCAAGATGTTCCCGAATGTAAAATGAATTAGTAAAATGGAGTCTAAGTCGGATGACTTAAGGGGATTTACTTAGTCTAGGTAGGGGTATGAAACTCTACCTAATCATTTCACTAGTTAACCTTTAAGGGAGTCTTAAAAGAATGTTCCTATATGATGATATGCTTATAAATATAAGTAATATGTATATGTTGATCTTACATGTTAATGACACTATGTGACATTGGTTTCACTTATGAACATGTGGATGGTATTTATTGTTAAAGCATGATGATGTTTACTATTAAGGATATAGTATGTGAAGTGGAAATTGCTTATGGTTCTTGTTGGGTTTACTTGGTTGAGTGAGTTTGTGGGTCGTTTCTTAGTCATTGCACTAGTGGAGTTAATACTTTTATGATGCGCCTATGAACTCTTATAAATTCTTGTTAATATTATAACTTAATGATAGAGTTGTATTGATTATGTTCTTAATTATGTTGAGATGCATGTTGACTTGACTAAGCTTACCATTGTTTGTTTTGTGATGTACATGGTCTTGACTTAATGAATATGTGTTATTGGCTTGTATTGGTTCATTATTATGCATATGGCTTTTCAAGTAAATTTGCATGCTTTAATGCCTTTTTAGCATGATTTCTATGTTCGATGTGCATATGGTCCTATACTTAGTACAAGTTGTGTGCTAACCCCATTTCTCCCTTTTCCCCAACATTTTAGGTTCCGGTTGTTAAAGAGTTCGTGACGACATTTGAAAAAAACTTGGATCCTCATTCTCCATGTTGGGTAGGTCCTCACTAATTTGAGAACAATACCACTGTCTAGCGTTGGATGTTGATTAGTCTTAAATACACTTTGTTCATTCTCTTTCATTTGAGTGCAAAGTTTGTATAGCCTATTTCTCGCTTTATTGGTCTTGATGTATGGGCTATGCCCAATTGTGATACTCTTGTTTAGATTGTTTAATATGAGACATCCGTTTTAAAAATACTATATTTTTTATATACATATACATATACATTTACATTATACATATTCATATACATATACATATATATATATATATATATACGCACACACACACACACACACACACACACACACACACATATATATATATATATGTGTGTGTGTGTGTGTGTGTGTGTGTGCGTGCACGCAATAAAAGTAGAAGACTATGTATTCTTCTCATAGAAGGGCCTATGTATACTCGATATGGATATATTATGTGTAAGCGAGATATCTAAGGGAACTTAATGAAGTAGTATAGATTAAAAGTTTTAATTTTTTTACGTTTTTAACCTATAAATGTAATGACGAATGCTAAGAGGTTAGTCTGTCTCAGAAATGATGTCTCATTAAACAATGTCTATGTAGATTCTTATTCATAATTGTAAAGAGCGCCATACTTATGAATGAGAGACTATTAATGCTTAGAAACTCTCATCTTCTTGTATTCCTATGTCGTTCCTTTAGAGTATTAATATGTGTTTTCACCTAAACCTTTTATCATGGTTATTATTATGAATACTCGATGAGCAGCTTCTAGAAGGGGCAAAGAAGAAATGGTTAATGTGGGAGCTCATGACAAATTTAGTTCCTTCACAAAACAACCAAGTGCGTCCACTTGAAGAAGTTTCTATGGGTGATCATGTTGTGGATGTTCCTCCACCGATGAACGATAAATATACAAGGGCATCCTTTCTCACTTTAACCCAAGACATCAATTTTAAATCTAATGGTGTAACCTTTCAAGTTCAAGCTATGAAAACCCAAATAAATAGGGACATTTGACTTCGAGTTCCTAAAAATGCTAACACTACGACCTCTTATTTGACAGAAATTACTAGAATGTACCCACCTATGTTCTTTGGGTCGATGTCGGATGAAGAACCTCCATATTTCCTCGATGAGGTCTATAAGATTCTCTATGCTAGGAGTGTGACCTCAATTGAGAAGGAGAAGGCCGAGTTTTCATCCTATCAACTCAAGGATGTGGCCCAAACTTGGTTATGTGTAATGGAGGGATAATAAGGAACTAAGGGATGGTCCAGTGACTTGGGAGATCTTCATGAAGGCTTTCCTTTATAGGTTATTTCCTAAAGTCATGAGGGAATCGAAGGTGTAATAATTCATCAACCTTCATCAAGGAGTTATGAATGTACTTGACTACTCTTTGAAGTTTACTAATTTGTCCAAGTATGCTCAATCCTTAGTTTCAACACAAGGGATGAGATGAGTCATTTTCTTACGTTGGTGTCCAATGGATTTGTTGAAGAATGTCGTTCGACTACGTTTCTTGATAATATCAACACTCTCGTCTCATGGTTCATTCTCAACAAGTGTAAGAAGTGAGTTTAAAGAGAGAGAGTAGGAACGCAAAGAAGGTAATGTCTTATAAAAGTGGTTCCTCAAAGGGTAGGCTTGACATTCAAGACAATCCTAGGTTCAAGAAGAGGTTTTGTAATCATGTTCCTCAAAAATTTCTCAAGGCTCGTTATGATAGGGTGTCTATCTCTAAGACTCAAAAGGGAAAAGGTACTAGTTCACAAAGCAAGAAGCAACCTTGTGGAAAGTGTATAAAGAAGCATTATGATGATTGCTTAGTTAGGACAATCACCTGCTTTTGGTGTGGCAAGAATGTCCCCAAGGGTAAGTATTGTCCAAATTTGAATGGGCAAGACAAAGGAGCGGGCAATCTCAAGCTAGTTGTTATAATGTTGATTCTCCAAAGAAGAATCACTTTTACACACTTCTCTTTAGGGGTTAATAACAAATTTCTCTTAATGTGGTGACCGATATGTTATAAGTCTTCTGTATTGATATTTATAGTTTACTTGATCCGGGTGCTACATTATCATATATTACTCCCTTGGTAGCTAGAATGTTACACATTTTATCCGATATCCTAAATAAACCTTTCATGGTAACTACCCAGTAGGCGAATACGCGGTTGCAAAAAAGGTATATAGAAATTTTCCTAAAATGTTATCCAATGAATTAGTCGATTTTGATGTCATTTTGGGGTTTGATTGGTTGTATGATCATTTTGCTTCCATTGATTGTAGAACATGAATTGTCATGTTCAATTTTCCAAATGAATCCGTTTTAGAGTGGAAGGGGGGAAATTCTATTCGTAGAGGTCGTATAATCTTGTCTTAAGTCTTGTAAAATGATGTCAAGAGGGTTTTGATATAATTTAAGAGTAAAATATTTATACTCTGAAAATTCTCCCATTGAGTTTGTCCTCGTAGTGAGGGAATTTCTAGTGGTCTTTCCAAATGTTCTTCCTGGAATCCCTCGTTAACGGGAAATTGATTTTGGTACTGACTTACTACGGTATTCCAACCCCATTTTGATTTCTATTTATCGGATGTCTCAAACCGAATTGAAAGATTTGAAGTCTTAACTCAAAGACTTACTAGAAAAAGGCTTCATTCGATCTAGTATTTCTCCATAGGGTACAATGTTATTGTTTGTGAAAAAAAAGGATGGGTACCTTAGAATGTGCATTGATTATCACCAACTCAACAAGTTCACTATTAATACTAGGTATCCTCTACCTTGAGGATATTCTTAGATCTTGTATAATTGACTTCAAGGGAATTAGGATAAAAACTTGCCAGTGGTTGCATTTTCCTATAACAATAGTTACCTTTCATCTATATTTATGGCTCCTTTTGAGGCCTTGTATGGAAGGAAATGTAGGTCTCTAATTGGATTGTTTGAAGTGTGTGTGTCTTCATTGTTTTGTCCCAAATTTATTTATAAGACTTTGGAGAAGGTTCATATAATAAGGAATCGCTTAAAAATAGCCTATAGCGATTAAAAGTTGTATGCCGACCATAAGATAAGGGAATAAGAAATTCATGAAGGTGATAGGTGTATATAAAAATTTCACCTATTAAATGGGTGGTAAGATTTGTAAATAAAGGGATGTTGAGTCGTTGTTATGTTTGTCCCTATTAAATTTTGCAAAAGGGTTGGTAACGTTGCATATGAGTTGAAATTACCTAGTTAAATGGCATCGGTTCATCCAGTGTTCCATGTCTCCATGCTTAAGAAGTGTAATGGTGATACCAAGTCCATTCTTCCTATTGAGGGTCTAGGTCTCCAAGAGAACCTCTCTATGAGGAGATTCTAGTTAAAATGCTTGATAAACAAGTAAGACGTTAAGTAGAAAGGAGGTGGCTTCCGTAAAAGCGTTATGAAAAAACCACCTAGTTGAGGCTGCAACATGGAAAGCAGAGGCCGACATGAAGTCCCGTTACCCTCATCTATTTGATAATTAAGGTTAGTTGTTCCTATTTATTGTAAAAATAATGATTTTATTTGAAGTTCCGTTGATTTTTGATCAGATAGTGAATTTATGCTTTATTACAATGACTTAAATAGATTTTTAACTTTTTAATCAAAAGCTTCTAAGGTAATGCTCTTTTACTTGATTTGAAATTATCTGGCGTATTTTTATATACTGTGTCTTCATGAGTGGTATTGAGCATGTTGACATGTGTTGAAGGAAGCTTTGGCATGAATTATTGAGCATGTAATAAATATGAACTCTTAGAAGTTGAAAATGATGTTTTGAGTTGCATGATTTAAAAATTCATGTGGTTATGTTTATTTGAATTATAACTCATGTTTTTATATGTCGCTGTTGGTTGGGCTGCTAGTCTTAAGAGTATTCCTTCCTTTTGAATAATTTTAGTGTTGTTCGGGGATGAATGTTCGTAAGGGGGGAGGATAATGTAATACTCCGGAAGTCTAAAGCCTAATCTAAATCGTAACATGATTATCTAAGAGTTGTAAAACTTTTTTAAAGTAAATTATAATGTATATAAGTCAATTAGGAGGTTTTAGAAACAAAAACTATCTAGTAACATCCATGACCTCCAGAAACTAGTTAAAGAGGTGCTACCGTAGCTTAGTCCATTAGACAAGGTTTTAAGTTTCGGAAAATGATGATATTTGAGGGGAAGGTGTCTAACACGTATTAGAGTTGTTTTTATAGTCGAAATGAACGGGTATAAATCCCCAAGGACCAACCAAAGGGTCCTTGAGAGGGCCCTTGCATTGTGGGCAAAAGCTGTCTTGAACAGTAGACATCGACGACTTGTATGCGACGAGGTGCAGCCAAATGGAAGGGGAATCTATAGACACCATCGATGGACACTTATTAATTTTAGTTAAGGGGTGAAATGTCAATTATCTGACAATAATGACGGATGTGCAGAATGGAAAGTGTCTTGGCCGTCCACTGACTTAAGACCCATAGGTCAGGCTCTGGTAGGTCAGGTCACTGTTTCGCTGCAACATTTTAGGTTAATTTGATTAATATATTAGGTGGTTATTTATTTTGTTAGGGTTTAAGGGAGGTATAATTAATTTAGTTAATGACCTTTATAATGACCCTATCCTAGTTTAACTAGACTCAACTCTCATTATTCCCAAAACCTAATTGTTCTTCATTCTCTCTGCTTTCTCTCTCATAAAATGAAGAACTCCATTGAAGGCTAGGGTAAAGGTCTATCGGTTAAAATTATGGGTTTTTCTTCATCATTCTCCATCAATTAAGAAGGTATGAGATTCCTTTCATCCTTGGTATTCCTTTCCCCAAAGGGTTATTTCAAAATTGGTTTCAAAGATATGAGTTTCAAGTAAGTTTTCTTCTATGACGAATTTGAATCTTCTAAATGTCTTGGTTTATAATTTATTTAGATAATAATGGGAATATTATGACGTATTGTAATTTAATTATTCTAGTTCTTGACTAATTAACCTAGGTTGTGAAGTAGATCATGAATTTGACATTAAGTCCCTAACCCTAGGCAATGAAGTTGTGATGAATTATTATGTAGTGATTCAATGCACTTCATTAATGTGTTAATTACTATTGGGTGATGATAGTACACCCATATTAGAGTTTAATTGGATGGTTGATGGTAAAACCTTGATGATGGCTTGTGAAGGAGATTGGGGTAAGTCTTGTGATATCAAACCTTTACTTCAAGTATGATTACTTGTGTTTGTTGATGAAGTTGTATCGAAGTATACCTTTTTATAAGATTGATTAGGGTTGTTAGGATGATGAATCTAAATTTCTTTATTATGTAATTGTGAGATATGCTTAGGAAGTAATGATATAAGGTTCGTGATGAAGTACCTATAAGCCTTACTATAATATAATTGTGTTAACGAGGTAATCTCACATATTAGGGTAGTATTGAAAAGTGTTCTCATGAAATTCCTATTGATCTATGACTATGACTATATAAGGGGTAGACCATATGACCTGAACAAAGTTATGATTATTAATGAAAGACATTTCAAAAGGGATTGTAGCTTAGCACCGAGTGAACTAGTAGTGAGGAGTATCCATTACCACATAGGGAAGATAGGTTTCCTATTGTAATAATGATATTGGAGACTATAATGCATGTAGAATACAGAGGAACCCAACTATATATCGTAGTTCTTGAAATATGTTGCCTCCATAGGAATACTAGCTAGTGGATGCACATAGATTTTGTGTTCATGTTTTAATAATACAAAGTAGTCCACCTTCTTTCAGTGTAGGGTTCCGTGTCACCAGATTCCACATTGTCTCATGCGCTCTATGTTGGTTAAGGCAAGATTTTACCGAAATTAAAATGAAGTAATAATGTGGACTGTATCTAGGATGACTTGAGGGGTTTGACTTATTCTAGGTAGTGGTATGGGACACTAACAATGCATTGAACTAGTTAAGCTTGAAGGGAGTATTAGATGGATGTTCTTATATGATTGTATGCTTATAAATGTAAATAATATGTATATTTTTATCTTACATGTAAATGAAAGTTTGTGATATTGGTTTCACTTATGAACACGTAGTTGGTCTCTATTGTTAAAGTATGATGACGTTTACTCTTAAGGATATAATATGTGAAGTGGGCATTGATTATGGTTCATGCTGGGTTTATTTGGTTAAGTGAGGTTTTGGGACCTTGCTTAGTCATTGCACTAGTAGACATTATGAGGGTTCAGGAGTAATGGTCTTGCTTTGGTGATGATGTTATGAACTCTTATACATGTTTATTGATACTATAACTTGATGATAGAGTTGTCTTTATTATGTGCTTAATTATGTTGAAATGCATTTTGTCTTGACTAGACTTAGTATTGTTGGTCATGTGATGCATATCATCTAGTCATAATGAAGATGTGCTATTGACTTGTATTGTTTCTTTGTTATGCATAAGAATTTTCAAAGTAAACTTGCATGCTTTAATGAAATTTCCCTTTTTAGCATGGATGTGCATATTGTCCTATACTTTGTACAACTGATGTTCTTACCCGTTTTTCCCATACCACTCAAAAATGTATGTTCATCAAAGTATAACCATGTTCATTACAAGACAAAAAACATCAAAACTAGTCAACTCAACATGCTTATAATATCATCGAATACATGTCCAAGTAAGTTTAACATCATGTCATATTAAAAAAAAGCATGTATAAGAGTACATTTCAATATAACCAAAGCAAGACAATTATACATGAACCCCTATCAAGTAAACAAGTGCAATAATCAAGTAAATCCCTATAACCTTACTCAATCAAGTAACTAAAGAATAAGCATGACTAACATCCTACTTCACTTAAAATACCATTTAGATGTACATTTCATCTTACTTCACCAATATAAACCAACACATATTTATAAGTGAACTAATCAACATATAGTATCAACAATATGCAAGTTCAACAAATACAAGTCATATAGCATTATAAGCATAATCATGCATAAGAAAATCCTCCTAAGATTCCCCTCAAGAATAACTAGTGCAATGTTAGATAGAGTCCCATACCCCTAACTAGACTAAGTTAGACCCCTTAGTTAACCTTATTTTGAGTTCAATCCTTTAGTTCATTTTATCTTTTTTGGAACATCTTGACCTAACCGACATAGACCACATGAGTTAGTGTGGAATCCAGTGTCACAAAATCCTACACCGAAGGAAGTTGGACTACTTGCCAAATTAGTACAAAAACATGAAATATTACAACTACGTGGATCAACTATCTAGTTTTCCTATGGGGGAAACATAGTTCAAAAACTAGGAGATAAAATTATAACCCTCTTTATGCTACATGCATTGTAGTTTACAACCTCAAGAGTACTTTAGTGATCCTACCTTCCCTATGTGGGAATGGACACTCCTCACTATAGTTCACTCGGTGCTAAGCTAGAGACCCTTTTTGAAATATGTTTAAACCTTTATTATCAATCATAGCTTTGTTTAGGTCATATGGTCTATCCCTTGTATAATCATTATCATCAATAGATCAATAAGAATTGCATAAGTATAACTCCTTTCATTACAATTCATATATGTCAGGTTAGCATATTAACATCATCATATAATGATAAGGCACATTGGTAAATCATTAACCCCCTTATATAATTACATTTTAGTCCAACAACTCACAATAATAATCAAGACATTTGAATTATACATCATACCACCCTATCAACCCTAATACAAGGCATACTCCAATACACTATCATGACTTAATAATAATTCACCACAATTATATGTAAAGGATATAGATCATAAGACTTATCAAGTATTCTTCATAGTTCATCATCAATGTCTTACCATAAACCCTCAATTTAACCCAATTTGAGTATACATAATCATAAGTAAATAATAAACATGATAACAAATCTAGAAGAATCACTACGGCATAATTCAATACTAAATCATAGCTTAAGACAAGATACTTAGGTCAATTTACAACATACTTCCTAACCTAGATCAACTTCTCAAGAACTAGCATGAAAGACTACAAATCACACTAATTTAATCATGATTAATGATGCACATCATCTAATAGTAATTCAATTAATAACCAAGTCAATTGAACCAATTACAACCTAATTCATATCAAGATCAAACCTAGGGTTAAGGATCATCTTCTACAAACTAAACCAAACCATCAAGAAATATAGTAATTAACTTAGAATTCATGTTAATCTAATAATATTATCCAATATAAAACATAAACAAACCAATTCATATTATAATTTTTATATGGAGAAGAACCCACATGAAACCCAACTATTGAAAATACTTTGAAGGAACATTTTGAAGAAAGAGGACTCAAAGGTAAATTAGATTCCATACCATAAATTTTGATGAAGAATTGATGGTGAACTCATCCCTTTAAAACACCCAAATCCCTCCCTATCTTATCTTCAATGGTGTCTTCCAATACAAAGAAAAAGAAGAGAGAAGGAAGAGAGTTTTGTTTTGAGAGTTGTAATTATACTAATGTGATTGGGGTATTTATATGGGGGGTTAACTATATCAATTACTCTTCCCTTATTACCTAAATAACCACAAAACCACTTAATTAATATTTTAAGACCAACTTAAAAAGGTGGAGGAAATATAGGCCCCATCGATGAGACCAGGATGGATGGATCGTTGTTAAGTCGACGGACCAGCCCTCCTCTGTGCTGCAACTCCGTGGTTCTTGTCAGAGACTTCTGTAGGCGAGGTCTCCAAAAATTTGTCTAAGTGTTGGTCGATGGTTGGCAATGATGCCCCATAGATCCACACACGGATCATCGATTGCATCTCATGGTTACACACTGCCCAGACAATGTTTACTCTAACATGCAAGGGTCGTTGGTTTTTCCTTGATGAGTCGTACCCGGACGTTTAAACCATGTATCGACTAATACATATTTTAGATAACCTTCCACTATTTTTTCATGGATTTCCATCTCCTAAAATCTAGTAAAATAGTCCAAGGCATGCTAGTACCTTTTAAAACTAGTTTTCGGACGTCATGGACGTTTTGGTTTCTAGACTTCCTAATGACTTGTAAACATTATAATGGACCTTAAAATAGTGTCTTGACTTTGTTACACTTATGTTAGGCTTTTTGACACGTCCTGGATTTTTGTTGTTTTACATTATTCCCCCTTAGGAACATTCGTCCCTGAATGACACTAAAAATCTTTAGAAGGAAGGAATAGACTCAAAACTAGCAACAAAACCAACAACTATACAGAACAAAACTAAAAACTTCTCTTACACAAGGTAATTAAAAACGTAAATTACCACACATAAGACTCAACTTACATTATGAGAAATATCCTTCTCACAATAGATAGAGCTCAACACATAATTTATGAGTAAATTATTTCAAAGGTAAACTTATAAACATACCATATACTATTTCATAAAAACTCAACATATCAAAATGCACGACATAACTCAAAACAAGCAAAAGAGCAAAATTTCAATTTCAAATGCACAACTTTACTGTATGTCACTGTAAAGCAATTCGAAAATGCACATTTTCAAGACTTCACCAAAATCAAACCAACTTCATAATCATTATTTTCATTATTATCAAGCACTACTAACCTTAGTTGTCAAATAGATGAGGGTAACATTACTTCATGTAAACCTCGACCTCCCATGTAGCACCCTATACTAGGTGATTTTTCCATAACACCTTTACAGTAGCCACCTCTTTATTCCTTAACTTCTTGACTTGCCTATAAAGAATTTGAACAAGAATATCCTCATAATAGAGGTTATCCATCACAACAAGACCCTCCATAGAAGAATAGACTCGGGATCACCACTACACTTCTCAAGCATGGAAATATGGAAATTCCTTCACTAGGAAATTTTGATTCATAGGCATTCTTACCAACCCTTTGCACAATTTCATAGGGACCCACATAACGAGGACTCAACTTCCCTTTCTTGCAAAATCTAACAACACCTTCTGATTGGCGAAATTTTCAAATACACCTTATCATCTTTTTCAAACTCCAAATTCTTTTTCCTATGATCGAAATAAGATTTTCGCCAACTATAGGATGTTTGCAACCGGTTATGATATGAACTTTTTCCAATGTCTTATAGATCATATCGGGACCAAGAAGCAAAGGCTCACCAACTTCAAACTATCCAATAGGAGACCTACACCTCCTACCATAAAAGGATTCATAGGGATCCATAGAAATGGATGAATGAAAACTATTATTATAAGAAAACTCCACCAAAGGGAAATCTTTATCCTAATTTCCCTTGAAATCAATAATACATTCCCTAAGCATATCATCAAGGGTTTGAATAGTGTGCTCTGCTTTACCATATGTTTGGGAATGAAAATGGATACTCAACTTCACCTTAGTATCCAACCCTTCTTGGAATGACCACCAAAACCTAAATGTGAATTGTGTACCCGATCCGATATGATGGATAATAGAATACCATGGCGACACACAATCTCATCTATGAAAATGCTAGCATAATATTTCGCCAAATATGTAGACTTGATAGGAATAAAGTGCGCCGACTTGGTCAACCTATCCATAACCACCCATATTGAGTCATATTGTATTTGAGTCATAGGTAAACCTACTACAAAATCCATATTGATGTCTTCCCACTTACAAGTATGATCTTGGATTTCTTGTAGTAATCCACTTGACTTTTGATGTTCGGATTTCACTTGTTGGCAATTTAGACAATTAGCAACAAAATCCTCTATGTCCTTCTTGAAACCTTTCCACCAATATACTTCCCTAAAATCGTGGTACATTTTTGTCGATCTAGGATAAATGTATTAGCGGGACCCATGGTCTACCTCAAGGATCCGGTCCCTCAACCCATCTACCTTGGGAACACACTATCATCCTTAGTACCTCAAAATACCATTCTTCCCTCAGGAGAATTACTTATTTAACTTTCCAAGAACCGATTCTTTCTACTCCATCAATGGTTGATAAAGGTGTTGTTTGGACTTTACCTCAACCACTAAAGATGACTCAGAAATATGATGGACCATGAATTCACCATTCAAAGAATCTTGAAACGTCACACCTAACCTAGACAACCTATTAACATCCTTCATTAGGTCTTTCTTGGTTTCATCTATGTGAGACATACTACCTATAGTTATACGACTTAGAGAATCCGCAACCACATTGGCCTTGCCGGGTGATAGAGGACACTCATGTCGTAATCTTTCAACAATTCTAATCAACTTCTTTGTCAGATATTCAATTCCTTTTTGATAAAGACGTATTGGAGACACTTATGATCGCTATACACATCAACATGGACACCATACAAGTAATGCCTCAATATTTCAAGAAATATAGCACGGATGCTAATTCATGTTCATGAGTTTTATAATTTCTTTCATGAATCTTAAGTTACCTAAAAGCATAGGCTATCAGCTTCCCATGTTGCATAAGAACATACCATAAACCTACTCGGGATGCGTCACAGTACAAAACAAAACCCTTTTTACCCTATGGCAAAGTCAACACTGGAGCATAAGTGAGCCTATCTTTCAACATTTCAAAACTTCTCTCACATGCCTCCGACCACTCAATTTTTTTACACTTTTGGGCCAAAGTAGCCAACGGAAATGCAATCGATGCAAAATCCTCCACAAACACTAATAATAACCCGCTAAACCCAAGAAAGTAATAATGTTGGTTGGAGTCAATAGTCTAGGCCAATTTTTCACCACCTCCTTTTCCTTGGATCAACAAAAACTCCCTCACAAGAGATGATAATACCATGAAATGTCATCGACCTCAATCAAAACATACATTTTATATACTTGGAAAATAATTGATGTTCTTTTTGTAATTGCAACACCATCCTAAAATTCTTTATGTGATCACTCTCATTTTTCGAATATACCAAGATGTCGTCAGAGAAGACAATGACAAATGAGTGTAGGTAACTTCGAAACACCCTATTTATGAGATCCATAATCTCCGTTGGGCATTTTTGTTAGACCAAAGAACATTACTAAGAACTCATAGTGACCATATATAGTCCAAAATGTCATCTTTAGTCTATCCTCACCTCTCACAATGTTGATAATACCTCAATCACATGTCAATCATAGAAAAGTAGATTTACCCATGGATGTGATCAAACAAGTCGTCAATCCGAGGGAGAAGATATTTTTTGTTCTTGATTTTGACTTTATTGAGTTGGCGGTAATCAATACACTCTATTAAGGACCCATTCTTCTTTTTCACGAATAAAACTTGAGGACCCCATGGAGAAATAGTAGGTCTAATGAACCTTTTTCAATTAAATCTTTGAGTTGAGCCTTAGACTCTTTCAATTCGGCCGGATCCATCCTATATGGAAGAGTTGAAATGGGATTTGTATCCGGTAGCAAAAAGATTCCAAAATTGATTTCCTATTCGCTAGGAATACAGGGAAGAACATTAGAAGAGACCTGTGGAAATTCACTCACCATGGGGATTAAATAAATTAGAGGAATTTTGGAGTCTAGGTCTTCGACTCTTACAATATGATTTAGACAATATTAAGAGATCATTTTGCATGCTTTTAGACAAAAGAAGATAGGACCTCTAGTAATAGAATTTCCCCCCTTCCACTCTACAATAGGTTCATTTTGAAAGATAAACTTCACCACCCTTGGTATGAAATCAATACAGGCAAAGAAAGCATGCATATCAAGCATATCAATCCATAACCAAAATAATAACAAAATCAAGCATATAAAGTTCTACTAGTTCAACATAAGAAAATCTATTTGGCAACATTATTGGAGAATTTCTATATACCCTTTTTGCAACAACCGTCTCACCCACAGGAGTAGACACTATAAAATGTTCATGCAAAATATCGGGCTAAATGTCAAACTTTTTAGTTAGTAGAGGGGTAACAAATGATAAAGTATCATCGCGATCAAGTAAGGCATATACATTAATAGAAAAGACTTTCAACATATCGGTCACCACATCAAGAGAACTCTCTTGCTCACACCTAGGGCGGAGAGCATAAAAGTGGTTCTTATTTGGAGCATCATTTGAACCACATTCTTGAGCATGACCACTAGCCTTGTCTTTACCCTCACATTAGTGTAACCCCTAAACTTGTGCGCACTTTTACCACAACATAAACGTTTGTTCGTCCCTTTAAGTCAATCACCATAGTGCTTCTTACCGCACATTCCAAAAGTTCACTTCTCGGTTGGTGAACTAGTACCCATTCCCTTATTAGGCTTAGGATTAGATACCCTACCACCACTAGCCTTAGGGAACATTGAAATCACTTTATTCGAAACCCACCTCTTAGGATTGACTCATATCTCAAGCCTATTGTTTGAAGACATCAAAAGAACTTCCCCTCTTAGCTTATCTACACTTCCTCTTAGACCTTGACTCTTCCACATGTTTGGCATGCACCATAAGATGGGAAATGTTCATGTTTTCATGTAGCATAGCCGAATGACACTCCTCTTGCAAATCATCCAACACCCCCGTCACAAAGTGTCTCATTTTATCTGTAGGACCGGAAACAAAAAAAGGATCATATTATGACAATTAAGTGAATGTGAAAGAGTACTCATGAACACTCCTACCTCATCGTCAAAGGTTGATGAACTCCACAACTTTAGATTCCCTCATCTCCCTAGGAAAGAACCGATAAAAAAAAGCTTTCTTAAAGATCTCCCAAGTCAACGGACCACCTCTTAATGGCCTATAATCTCTATATTAGCAATACCTTGCTTGAGCCACATCCTTGAGTTGATAAGTGGATAACTCGGTCTTCTCACTAGTGGATAACCCCATATCCAAGAGTATCTTACAGACTTCATCGATGAACTCTTGGGGATCTTCTTCAACCTTAGACCCGTAGAAAGTAGGAGGGTTCATCCTAGTGAAGTCCCTTAAATGGGAGGCCATGGTAGTAAATTTTTGATTTTGATGGGGTACAACCTCCATGTTTGCTTGGATTGTCATGGCTTGGGCTTGAGTAGTGGCGTCTTGTGCGTAGGTAGTGATGGCTTTGGACATTTGAAGAAGAGAAACCCTTATATTCTCATCTTTCAAAGGAGAAGGATTCACCAGGTCTTGGTCATCATTCTCACCTTCCTCAAGAGGAGGAACTTGATCACCATAGGGAGGACCTCCCACATTGGCAATCTCTTCTTTAAGCCTTCGTGCCGCATTCCTCCGAGTGTTAATTTTCCCTATAATCACAACAATTGGATTACATGCAAAATCATACCATAAATATATGCTAATGGAAAAATATTGGATTTCCAAAAAAAAGGAGAGTTTCCTAGGCATCACGTAGGTTCCTATCCATCTATGTGGCACTCTTCACAATTATGAATACGAACTTACAGAAATATGGTTGACAGAGACATTGAATCTTAGATAATTCAACCTCATGCTCTGATTCCAAGTTAGCCACATCCGGTGTACCTCTTAGTTGTAACCGGCGTCGTTGTTCTCTTTGAGGACTACGACTAGCTTCTTATCTTTTATCATTACATTGATAGGTTGATTTAGTGGAAAATTTAAAATTTTTCATTCTATCTAATTGGATGTTTACATAGACATCTATGTAAACATAACATATATATATCGAGTATGCATAGACCCTTCGTATAGGAAGATTACTTAGTCTTCTTCTTTTATTGCAGATAAGTATATGAAACATAACATAGACATAATAGTCATAATAGTCGTCTCATCTCATCACCATCTAATATGATTGTAAGAACTTAGGCAAAACCCATATATCAACTAAAAATGTCTCACATGGGCTATAAATATTTCATACTAAATGGAAAGAAAGAACCATAGAAGTCATTAACTAAAAAGCTGACTCCATAGGCTATATAGTGACAGCGTCCTCGGAATGTGAGGGCCTACCCTATTTAGATGAATAAGATAACCAAGACTTCTTCAAGTTTCCTACAAAGCACTTCAATGATCAAAACCTAAAATAATGGGGAAAAGGAATAAATGGTCTTAGTACACAACTTGTACTAAGAATGAGACCATATACACACATACTATGAAATTATGCTAAGCAAAGGTAAAATTCGTAAAGTATTCATTTTTTATTAAAAAACCTTTATGTAAATTCAACAAGACCATACCACTCAATAATGCATGTTCATTAAGTCATGAGCATATTAATCACAACTCCAACAACATCAAAAGTAGTAAAGTTAACATTCGTAGCATGTCAACGAATACATATCCATGTAACACTAACATCAAGTCATATTAACAACAAGCATGTATAATAGTACATTTCTATATAACCAAAGCAAGTCAATAACCCATGAACTCCTATGAAATCAACTAGTGAGATGAACAAGTAATACCCCACAACCTTACTTAATCAATTAACCCAACAAGAATCATGACTAACATCCTACTTCACATAACATAGCATTTAAGGGTACATATCATCTTACTTTAACAATATAAACTAACACATATGTAGTAACCGAACAAATAAACATTTAGTATAAAAAATATGCAAGTTTAACATATACAAGTCATATAGTATTATAAGCATAATAATACATAAGAACATCCTCCTAAGACTCCCTTCAAGGCTAACAAGTGCAATTCTTAGATAGAGTCCCATACCCCTACCTAGACTAAGCTAGATCCCTTAGGTAACCTTATTAAGAGTTCAATGCTTTAGTTCATTTTTACTTTTTTGGAACATATTTTCCTAACCGACATAGACCACATGAGCTAGTGTGGTGTCCTTTGTCATAAAACCCTATACCGAAGGAAGGCGGACTACTTGCCAAGGTAGTACCAAAACAAGAAACATCGAAAGTACGTGGATCCACTAGTTAGTATTCCTATGGGGGATGTTGAAGAACTAGGAGATAAAATTAGGACTCTCTTTATACTAAATGCATTGTACTCTCCAATCTCAAGAGTACTTTAGTGATCCTACCTTACCTATGTGGGAAGGGACACTCCTCAGTGTAGTTCACTCTGTGCTAGGTAATAATAGCTTAGTTTAGGTCATAGGGTGTATCCCTTGAAGAATAATCATCTTTAATAGATCAATAAGAGTTGCATGAGTCTAACTCCTTCCATTAAAATTCATATAGGTGTGGTTAGTATATTAACATATTCATATCATGATAAGGCACATAGTAAATCATTCACCCTCCTTACAATATTACATCTTAAGCCAACATCTCACAATCATAATAAAGATATTTCAATTCAACATTATAAAACCCAATCAATTCTAATACAATACATACTGCGATAAAACATCATGACTTAATCGCAATTAACCACAATTTGAAGTAAAGGACAAAAATCATAATACTTACCAAGTCACCTTCATAGTTCATTATAAACGTTTTACCATAAACCCTTAATTAAACCCAATTTCGGTATACATCATCAGAAGTCAGTAATCAACATGATAACAAAGATATAAGAATTACTACATCAAAATTTGTTACTAAATCATACCTTAAGACAAGATACATAGGTCAATTCACAACATAATTCTTAACGTAGATAATCTTCTCAAGAACTAGCTTAAAAGACTATGAATCACCGTACTTTGCTCATGATTAATGAAAAAACATAATATAATAGTAATTCAATCGATAACCAAGTCAAATGAACCAATTACAAGTTAAGTCATTTCAAAATGAAACCTAGGGTTAAGGGTCATCTTCTATAAACTAGACCAAAACATCAAGATATTTTATAATTAAGTTAAAATTCATGTTAATGTAACAATATTATCCAATATAAAACCTAAACAAACCAATTCATATCACAATTTTCAAGATGGAGAAGAACTTGAAAATAGTTCGAAAGTACCCTTTGAGGAAAGAGGTCTCAAAGGTGAATTAGATCTTATACATAAATGGTTGATGAAGAATTGATGGTGAAATATTCCCTTTAAAGACCCAAAATCCCTCCCCTAGCTTGTCTTCAATTGTGTCTTCCAATAGAGAAAAAAGAAGAGAGTTTTGTTTTGAGAATTGTTATTAGACTAATGGGCTTGAGGTCTTTTGATGGGGCTTTAATTAAGTTAATTAGGATTCCTTAATCAATAAAAAACCACAAAAACTCTTAATTCATTTGTTAAGACCAACTTAAAAATGTGTAGGAATTACAGGCCCCATCGATGAGACCACGATCGACGAATCGTTTGTCAGTTCACGGACCAGCCCTTCTCCATGAACACATCCGTGGTTCTTAAAAAATACTTGTGTAGACGAGGGATCCAACAATTTTCCTAAGTGTTGGTCCACAGTTTTCAATGACGCCCCGTCGATCCACACGTGGATCGAAAATTGCATTTCGTGGTTACACATTGCCAAGGCAGTGTTAACTACAACGTGTAAGGGTCCTTCTCAAGGGCCTTTGGTTGGTCCTTAGGGAGTCGTACCCGGATGTTTCAACCATGAATCAATTTAAAAACATGTTATCTACTCTTCCACCATTTTTAATGTATTTATGACTCCTAAAAGCTGGTCAATTAGGTTAAGGCACGCTAGTACATCCTAGAACTAGTTTCTGGACGTCATGGACGTTCTTGGACGTTTTGGTTGCTAGACTTCCTAAATGACATATAAACATTATAATGGACCTTAAAACATTGTTTAGACCATATTACAGTTATGTTAGTCTTTAAGAGACGTGTTGGATTTTCAAAGTGTTACAAGAAGTAAACCTCATGAAGTAGTGTAGATGAAAAGTTTTAAATTTTTTGCATTTTTAACGTATGAATGTAATGATGAATGCTAAGAGGCTAGTAATGGTCCTCTTCGAGGATAAAGATGCCAGTCGCATTTCGGCTGTAGTTCCTGGATATGACAAATCCCACATATTTGGACACGAAACCACATCTTCTAGTTTGAGCTTGAGTTTCTCCCTTAAATAGAGGTTTTAGAAAATTCGAAAGACAAAAGATTTTGGATTTTTTATTTCGTATTGTGTATGAGTGTTTTGATTTTGGAAACGGGTTAAATATGACTTAAAAACGTTATTAACTAACTCCTAAAGTTACCAAAATATCCTCATACACATTTGGACTTTTAGACCTTTACATCTTGACTTTTATAACTGCCATGACCCGAGAGTACTTCCTATAAATTAGGGATCGGAAATATGGTATTTTTGATTAAAACGTCATATCCTAAATATAAGAATCACATTTATGTACCAAACATCACAAATAGCAGAAAGCATACATCAAAACATGTATACATGAGATCCTCCTACCAAAGGTGATTCTAATTCTTAGTTAAGTGAGATATGAACCTACCGCACATACAATCCCTTCTCACACACCTAACAGATCCGTTACACTACCTAGGATAAGATCATTCTCACTTCACATGATATCATATATATATTTATATATGTATGTATATATATATATATATATCCTCTTTCCAAAGGTTATCAAAAAACCTCCTTAAGTAATGCAAGAAGAGAACGCCCATACACCCTCTCAAATATTACCTAAATAATCCTTAAGACTACCTAAGTTTAGATCATGTTTACTCATTCAATTCACTTTTCCTGTCTAGATTCATTCTTGTGACTTCCCTAGGTAATACATGAAGTGACCATTCCTATGTCCCCTTCATACCTTAACTAAGAAACCCTTAAACTACTCTAGGTAAGTACTTAGTGATTAACATACTTTCCAACTTAAGTCATTAACTTCATTAGTTCATTAAGAAACATTCAACACATAACGACATTCAAGTAATGGTCTTGGAGAAGACCTAGGGACTCACTTACTAGCATCTTCAAAGTCTATTCGTGCAATGTCTAGATAGCGTCCCAAACCACTACCTAAACTTCATACAACTTCTCCAATACTAGTAGGTATCCCATATGATGATAATAGGGAATAAGCGACATACACCATACTAGCTATGCATGGAATCTAGAGTCATAAATCTACTCCGATTGAGGGTGTTCTACTTGTCAATAATAGAACTTGGACACATCATATATAGGGAAAAAGTTAAGGAATATGAACGGTTTCTTTGTTTTCTAAATTCATCTTATCTTAGAGAAACTCCCCTAGACATACTCAATCGGTGCTAGGCTTTGTTCTCATACAGTAATTCACATAAAGGATCACATGAATATGTTTTATATGCAGTTCATAACCTAATCACATTTCACTGTACCAAAGAGGGTCCACTAAGGCTACCTACAATGGTCAAGAGGAAAGCTCAATGACTTTCCTAATGATGTTTTCATGTCGTTCCATCCAACCAATCTTATGTTCATTATTGACACAAGAAGGATACCATCAAATCTTTCAACTTCAAGGATATCATAACCTTCCAACTAGGTTAAAAGTTCCACATAAAAGATATTCTTCGAAATGTTCATGGTCACATGTCAATCACACATACAACACCAAGAAGCTCTATCATACTAAGTCAAGAATTCATATTCACATTGTAATTGAATAAAGTAAGGGACAAAAGTCTACCGAATCAATACAAACACATACTTCACATATGACATATCATTCTAAAAGAACATAGGCATACCTATCCAATACTACAATATCATCAATATAATAATCATAAGACGCACATAAAAAGTAGGAACAATCATGCATCAAATCTAAGACTACACAAATAAAGACATAGCCATATTTTAACATGATCCGTAGAAAAATCATAGAAGAACACATACATTCACCTTAATAATTAGTAGATGGATATGATCATATTTCACATAAATCACTGCCAAAATCATCATAATATACCAAGTAGTGATGGTAAGGCAAAAATTCTCAAAATACATAAAGTAACGATGACGAGGCCACATAATTAACAAGTAAATCACATAGCACTGCCACCATTAGTGGACCATACCAATCAGAACACATTTCAAAACTTAAATTTCATATTATACTGAGAATTAGGGCAGCTTACAACCAATCAATTCTCACCATTTCAATCCATAGCTAAATCATTCTATATAATACCAAAAGACCCTTACCCATGACCATGATCATCACTTCAATACAACAATCATAATATACAAGGAATTCAAGGTAATTCAATATGAATTTAACAATCTAATATATCATATACATTAATCCAATACAATTCTTACATTATTTAATATCCCAAAGAAAACTACATTAGAATTCATAAGCATTGAGACATGATCACTAAACCCAAAAAATATTAAAAACTAGAAGTGCATAATTTGCATGGGTTCATAGAGTTCTTAGTTTTAAATAATCATATTAGCATCGATTCAATCATAATACAATGTCTCAAAACCATTAATGCGATAGATTACAAAATAGGACAATTTATGTTTTTTATCATCTTTGAAAATCATTGGAATTGACTCCTTGAAGAATGATATTTCAATTATTAAGAACCATACCTTAATTGTGATGAAAATCCCACAAAATTTATGTAGAAAACTTGAGAAAATCAGTCTTCTTCCTTGTTGCTTCAAAGCTTCAACAGTGGAGGTTTTGGAGACAAGAATGGAGAGGTTTTATCTTGAGTTAAGGTTTTTTTTGCTTTGATTGGTGAGTTCAGGGGTATAAAAAGAATAATTCATCCCAAAATTATCTGAAAGACCCCTGCACTTAATAGACAATTTAACCAACTCAAATTTGTCTTAAAAACGACGCAACAAAATCAGGGAGTTTACTACGCGTTGCGGAGGCATTTCCAAATTTGTTTGAGACAGAATTATTCGTGACAGCCTCGCGTTGCAGGGAAAGATTTTTGCCCACTCTATTTGGGTCCTACTCGGGGACCCTTAGGGTGGTCCCCGAGGCTTTGTTCTCATACATTTCGACCCTTTATGACCCTTTACATTTCAGGATAAGCGTAGGAACCATCGATAGTCTATTTCACCCTCAAACAATCCCACAAAACATCACTACAAAACACCATGACACACTAGTTCAACTCGGACTAGTTTTTTAAGGTGTTGGACGTTCTTGGACGTTTGACCTCCAAACATCACCAAACTTTATCTACTTCCTATAAACACTATTATTAACCTTTTTAATACATTAAACTCATGAAATAAGTGTTAATATATATTTCAACTTATCTCATTGTCGAGGGTGTAGCAATAACGACGCAACCAAATCAGGGACATGGTTGCGCATCGTAGAGCAAACTCCCAATTTTGCATCACAAAATATTTGAGGCAGAGAGCCCCGTGTCAGACGTGCTATGTGGACTGGACTCCCTATATTTGTTCTGCATGTTCCTTAAAAGATTTTTTGACCAATATTTGGGTCCTTCTCAAGGACACTTTGGGTTTTCCTAGAGGAGTTGTACCCGAACATTTTTACCTTTAAAATGTTTGTTGAGACACTAGGGTCACATTTACTGTTTTTAGACTCTAAAAACACATAATATACAAGGCAAACATGCAAGGACTCATTAGCACACAAAAGACTAGCTGCAAGACATCTTGGTCATCTTTCAACATTTGACTTTCAAACTCATTAAAATGACTATTTTACAAGTTGTGACAGTTTATTTACGTGGTTTTATCTCTTAAAAACATGTGAGGATCTAGATCATCCTAATTTGTTTTGAGGGATTTACAAAAAATTATGTTGAATTAGTATTAAAACACTTGCTCTTGATGTAAGAGCTAAGTCCCTATTTTTATACTCTTATGTCTAGATGAAAATGTGAAACAAGTTAATTTTTATTTTTTATATATAAATTGACGTTGCACTTTAGATGAAATGTTTGTAATTTTCCATTTTTATTCTATCTAATGTGCAATGATGAAAGCTATGGACTGCTCTAACACCTCTTTGAGGTCGACAAAGCCGGTTACAACTAAAGGGTTCTCTCGAATTGTTAAAAACTTAATATAAGAATATGAGTTGAATTATATTAGCAATGATCTCTCAAAAAACAATTGCTATGTAGAGTCTTATTCATAATTGTGAAGATTGCGACACTTACGAATGATAGGCTATGTGATGCTTAGAAAATTTTTCACTTTCATTACTATTATTATGTCGTGCCTAAAGAGTCTTAAATCTATCTGTCCTTTCGTTCTAATTATTTTTTTATGTATATAGGCTATAATAGCTAAAATTGCAACTAGAAGAAGGATCAATGAGGAGATTGCAAATATAGGAGTTCCTCCCCAAGGCAACCAAGCTCCTCCTCAAGAGAAAGTGCCTTGAAGTGTCCAAACTTTGATAAATTCTCAGATCATGACGGATGAAAAAATAAGTACGGATTTCCTAAACTTGACTCACGTCAAATGTGACACCTCTAAAACAATTTAGATGAAGCTAGAGACTAACAATTGTGTCATGATTTTTTAAAGACCTAAAATGGGTTATAATGATTTTTATAGGCACTGTATAAAATTTGGAGGTCAAACGTTCTAGAATGTCCATGACGTTGTAAAGGTTTGCATTGAAATATGCTTGTGTGCCTTAGTATGTTTAATACAGTTTTACATGTTCATTTTGGATGAAATTATTGTGAGAGGTCCATAACATGTGTATGACTATGTTTTCTTTGGAAACGTCAAGGAAAAACTCCCCAAGTAAAACAACAAAGGGGTCCTTTAGGAGGACCCAACTCGTAGCTAAAAGTTGTCAAAACTAGCCCTACCTATGAAAGGCAATCGATGCCCAGTAGGGTTTTCAACACCCCGTATGTTGATGGAGTAGGTTGTAACATAGGCTGAGGAGATTGTACTCCCTTTTGACCAGCCTCGAACCAAAACCATGGAGCAATAGTATGGTCCGTTGGTGGGTCAACGGGGCATCAGTGAGCAACCGTCGATGGCACCTACAATTTCTTGCAGGTGTCTCGGCTTACCAAATGCAATTTTAAGGTGTTTACCTCACTGTCCTAATATTATTTGGAAGGTTTATTAATGATATTTTAGGTATTTTAAGTAGCTTTATAAGTCTAGAACCCCTATTAATGTCATTATTAAAAATCAAAATCCCAAGACCCCAAAAGAACTCTCTAGAACACCATTGAAGTTTGAAGGGATATTGCAGCATGAAGGCTGATTTATCAATCAATTCTTTTAAATTTTTATGGTCTAGAATCAATTAATGTATGTAATTTCTTCCTTGAAACTCTTTTCTTCAAGGAGTCAATCTTAAATGTGATTCCAAGATTTTCTCAAAAAATGAACTTCTAAATTGTGATCTAGCCATGGGTTCTTGCATAAAATGTTTCGAATCATTGCATTATGATTGAATTGATGTTATTTCGATGATATTTACCTGAAAAATCTATTAACCCATGCAAATCATTAAATCCTAGTTTTGCCTATATTTTAGGTGAATCGATCATGTGTTTATACTATTGAATTCTTGTGTAGTTTTATTAGGTCTATTCAATTATGAAACAATTATGTTAGAATATTATGTAGGTTGTACTAATTGATGAATTCATATTTAAATACTTTGGATTCATTTTATATATAGATTATTGGATTGAATTGGTGATTATGACTTTTGGTAAGAGCCTTTGAGGATGGAGTTGATTTATTTGGCTATTGATTGAAGTTGTGAGATTATATTGATGGTATTATGCCCTAAATATATCTATATTATGTAGTATAGGACTTAAATGATGATGATGATTGGTGTGCTCCACTTATGGTGGCAGTGCTTATGTTCTATACCTATGAGTTATGTGTCCTCGTCGACATTACTTTATGAATTGTGAAACAATGTGGCCTCGTCAGCGTTACTTTATGAATTATGGTATAATCATGTTATAACTTGAATATGTGAGTAAAACTTTAAGGTCTTGATGACCTATTTTTATATGTGAAGTCAAAGCATGATGTCTCCTAATTGATTATATGTGTCTCAAGTTGGCTATATTGAAGTCCTTATGGTTATTACTTCATATAGAAGTATGATGTTTATTTATGGATTTCATGAGACTTATAATGATATATATTGATGGTTCTCTATTAGTGAGTAGGGTGACCTATAGTTGAACTGGGTTTCCCTACGTGCTTTTTAAATGACATGCTATATGTGATAAAGGAAAAATATGTGTGTTATTTTGGTAGACATATGTACCTTAGTTGATACATGAATAATGTGAATATGAATCCTTGACTTGGTAGGTTAGAACACCCTTTCTGATGAATTTATATGTATCAACAGAATATGATCTTGAATATAGATAAGAAGGTAATTTATGTGGAACATTTTAGAAAGAAGGTTATCATATCGTTGAAGTTGAAAGCCATAATGGTATCCTTCTCGTGTGAATGGTGGACTTCGTGTTTATGTGCTTGAATGACATGAAATTATCATTACAAAAGTCACTGAGTTATCCTATAAATAATTGTAAGGCAACTTTAGGGGATAACATTGGTAAGGTATTGGATGATTTTGTTATTAACAAGATATGGTACCTCTTCATATGGTCCTTTCTTGAGTTATTCTATGAGAGAAAAGGTTAGCACAAAGTGAGTATGGTTTTGGGGAGTAGCTTTAGATGTATGAGAAGGCTAGAGCACAAAGAAACCCGTCATATTCCTTAACCATGTGCCTACATGGGTTGTGTACTAGTTCTAAAATTGGCAAGTGGAACACCCTTTTGTCATAGTAGAGTTGACTCTGGATTTCATGCTTAGCTCCCCTTGTCTATGTAAATTATTGATTATTCTCATCATGTGGGATACATTCTAGTGTTGGTTAAGTACTATGAAATATAGGTAGTAGAATGGGACACTATCTAGACATTGCAGGACTAGTCTTCGAAGATATTAGTGTATGAGTCCCTAGGTCTTCTCCAGGACCATTATGTTATTATTCTAAAACTTTAAATGCCTCTTAAATAATATAATGAACATAATGACTTAAGTGAAGGTATGGAAATGAAAAGGAAAGTATCTAGATTATCTTTGAGGATTTCATAGGTTGGCTTTGAGAGGGTATATGGGCCTTCTCTCCTTGTCTTACTTAAGTGAATATTTGAGTAATTCTAAGTAGGTAGTTTGATAAATGAAAAGGAAATAATATTATCTTAGGTAGTTAAAGGAATCACGTTTGAAAGACTTCACTTGGATGAACTCTCAAATTTTCTTTGGGTTTAAGGTAAATGAATATCCTAAAGACTTTCTAGATGACGTTTATAAGATCTTATATGCTATGGGGGTGAGAAAATGAGAAAGCCGAGCTAGCTATTTATCAACTCAAGGATGTATCTCCAACTTGGTACACTAAATGTAATGACTATAGGGATTTTATAGCGTGTACCATAAATTGGGAAGTCTTTTGGAGGGAATTTCATTATAGGTTCTTATCAACGGAGAAAAAAGAGGAAACAATGGAAGAATTTATCAACTTTCATAAATGAGGTATGAAAGTTCAAGAATATTGTCTAAACATGCTTCCTCTTTGGTGACTAATCTAAGAGATGAAATGAGTCACTTTGTAAGGGGTTGTTTGCTAAAATTTCTTTTCTAACAATGCTTCACAATGACATCAACCTATCTCGTTTGACTATGAATGCTCAACAAGTTGATTAGACTAGGCTTAGGTGGAAAAATAGAGATACCAGGAGGGAAAGGCCCTATGTTGGAGGTGATTCTAAGGGTAATCTTGAAATCTAAAACAAATTAATGTTTAAGAAGAGAATCTCCATCCGAGTTTCTTCTAATTTCTCAAAGGACAACAAGGATAGCGTACCAAACCCTAAAACGCATGGGGAAAAAGTGGTGGTTCACAATGTGAGAACGTAATTGTGCAAAATTTGGAAAGAAGCACATGGGTAAATGTCTAGTGGGCACGGACAATTCTTTTTATTGTGTGAAGAGTGGACACATGGTGAGGAACATTCCCATGGAGAAGATTCTAGGAAACAACAATAACTAAACACAAGAAAGTGGTTTTAATTCCGATGATCCAAAAAAGTATCTCTTCTATGCTCTCAAGTCTTTGGGTGATAAAGAAAATTCTCCCGATTTTGTTACTAGAATGTTACAAGTAGTTTGAATCAATGTTCATGCATTGCTAGATAGCGGTGCCACTTTATATTTTGTAACTCCTTTAGTAGCTATAAAATTTGATGTGCTACCCGATATCTTAGTTTAACCTTTTTTGATTTCTTGCCCGGTGGGTACTTCACTGTTGCTAAAAGAAAGTATAGGAGTTTTCACATATTATTGTCCACTAGAGTCATATCGGTTGTTTTGGTAGAACTTATTATGTTGGACTTGATGTGATATTGTGGATAGATTTGTTACATTCTTCTTTTTGGTTCAATTTATTGTAGAATAAGGGTAGTTAAGTTCTAATTTCGTAATGAACCCATTTTAGAATGGAAGGGGGGACACTCAATGCTTAGCGGTAAAATTTTTCAATGTCTAAAATATTGTAAGATGATTTGTAAGAGATGTCTCTATTATATTGTGATAGTGAAGGACCTTGTCTCCGAGGCTCCTTCTTAGGATTCGGTCCCTATTGTGAAGGAATTTTTTGAAGTATTCCCCGATGAATTACCTAGGATTGTCTTGAACAGGGAATAGATTTTGACATAGATTTGTTGCCGAATACCCTACCATATAAATTCCTTCTTACCAGATTGCTTTGGCCGAGTTGAAATAATTGGAAGCTCAACTCAATAATTTGTTAGACAAAGATTTTATACAACAAATAATATGTCTCTTCATTAATTATACACTCTCATAGGTTAATTTGTGTTTATATAAACTATTGATCATGAAAATGTTAGTATGAATTTATGATTATATGTTTTTTGTTATGATCATGCATTATGTTGTTGTGATCTTCATCGTGTATATGATCTCTTATATGTACAGTAAAGACTTTCAAATGACTTGACATGCTTTCTAAGGAAATGGTCCTTTTTAATGCATGTCCTTAAATAATCATGAACATATACCCATACTTAGTACATATGGCATGTTAACCCCTAAACTTTATATTACTATAATTTAGTGACCGACCGTTGAAGATTAAGAAGGTTGACTGAAGAAGCTTGGAATCCTTTCTCCATGAACACTTTAGTAGTTTTAATATATACTCTTTATTCCCTTTTAGCATTTGGATTGTATGGTATTAAGGCCTATATGGCATTTTGAATTTGTATTGGCTAAGCCCTAGACTCGTATTCTTATATGGTTTTTATGTGAGACAGTTTTTGACTATCATATGCATCTTTATTATATTTCTAAAAGAGAAGACAGAGTGAGCTTCTATGTGACAAGTCTACGTATACCTCACGTAGTTTATCTAAAAAAAAATATTTTTTCCGCAATTTTTACATATGATATGTTATGACGACTGCTAAGGGATTTTTTGAGTCATCTAAGAGGAGGAAGACTATGGTCATGACTGGGGGTTTCTCCCCCATCGTGACATCCTCCTTTCATAAATGTTAGGTAATGAAACTTTTGCATATTCTGTACTAGGTATCGTTTCTATCTATTTAATATGTGTTGTTGTGTTTGCGAATGGAGTTGTTTTTTGCTCACTTGTTGTTTCATTATAATTCTATATCATATGTTTGTTGGACTACTAGACTTGAGTCATAAATTCTAAAAAGATGTTTAAAGTATCATTTTTGGACGAATGTTCTCCAGTCTGGGGATATTATTTTACCTCAAAATTCCAATTTTCACACCCCTGCAGTACACCCTAGAAGGCATAGTGTTCTCAATGGTAAAATGGTGTACTTTATTTCTCGAAGGTCTTTTAAAGCCCTTTGACATCATTTATTGCATAAAATCATGATAAACGGACATTTACATCAAAATATGCTATTTTAGATTAAAACTCTATACATAAGAATAAGAACCATATTCAAAAACCAAATAATATGTTTAAAACATTTTCCAAATCATATCCAATTTATAGCAACATAGTGTCACATCCGGGGAGCACCCCTTAGAAGTAACCGGTGTTGTCTTTCTCCAAAATAACTAAGACTAACCTCTTATCATTCTTTATTATATTACACAAGTTAAAAAGTGCGGAAAATTAAAAAATTTCATCTACAACTACTTCATAACATCTACTAAGACTTCTCTCTTAAAAATAATATATTTATAGCGAGTTTACATAAAATCCTCGTATAAGAAGATTACATAGTCTTCTAATTTTATGCCACATATAGACAACATACATAACATAATTTTATCAACACTAAAAAATGGATAAGATAAAAAATGTTTAATGTGTCAAGAATTCCTATGATTAGACTAGGGTTCGCATGGATTGATGCGCATAGAACCAGACCTCGGAACCGTTGCTACAAACAAGCCAACTAACTTGTGGAGTTATTTGAGCTTGTAAGGTTCGGTCAAACCATGTAGTATCCTAATTACCCTAAATATACAATTAATTATTTAATTAATAAGGTGGAGAGGTAGTTTTGGGTGAGAGGGAAAAAATTGGGCTCTTGAAGTGAAGTCTTGCGCCACCCTGGTTTGAACCTAGGTGGAAGCAATGAATTAAAGTGATTTTTTTAAACTATTGAATGAATGTAATTAATTTATAATAATTATTCATTATCTCATTTAAAATAAATAAAAATGTGATTTTTATAAAATAAACAAAAACTTATTGACTAAGTCCTTAAACTAGACTTCTAAGCCTCCTACAACTCTAACTCTCTCACGTTTATCTCTCAACTATAAAGCTCAATCTCTCTTATTCTTTCTTACGTTTTTTCTCTGCAAAAATAGGATACAAAATCAGAAAAAATGAACTAATTTCTTCAACCTTGAAGAACTCACACAAAATTAGAAGAAATCTAACGTTAATCGTACACTAGGCTAAGGGAGGTTGTCACTCGAGTGGAGTTGATATTGATGAGGGTTAGACGTGTTCTTGGGTGAAGTTTTCTTGCAGAAAGTAAAAATTTTAACGTAAAAAAGGTATGTGTTCTCTTCTCTCTTGGTCCCTTTCCCAAGAGATCCCTTAAGGTTCAAAATATTCATCCTGAAAACGTGGATTGTTCCCCGTTGCATATCCCTGTCACTAGCTCCCGTTGAATCATAGGTTGGTTACGTTTGCTGGTAGAAAATTAAGGATGAAACGTGTTATCGTGATCATTATGTGTTTATATTTATTTTTTGAATTATGTGGATTATGTTGATATTTCTGAAAATGTAACTACGTGTGTATGTGTGTGTTGTTGTGGCTATTGTTCATGGTTTAGGACTTGAAATGGAATGATAGTTCTTTATATTTGATGTACACATGTTGATGTGAATGTGATGTTCATATGAGTTTAAATGTGGATGATTTTACGGATAATCTCTTGGCTAACCGAATCCATGAAGACGCACCTAAAACGTTCGACATGAACTATGAAATTCCACTATGAACTACAGTGTAACATGATGAAACGATGCTGAAAAAATTAAAAAAAAATTTCAAGCTTCTATTGATAAATTTTGATCAGCAAAAAGGGTTTAAAATTTTGAAAAATATTAATTAAAACAAGTGAGGTCACGGAGGATTGATCCTATGACCTCACCATGTTAAAAACCATAAAAATAAATAAGTAAAAAGAAATGTGCTGAAGGGAATTCGAACTATGGTATTGGCTGGAACATGTAACTTGAAAGAAAAAAATAAGAAACGAGAGGAGTGGGATACGAACCTACCACCTCTCAATCATATTTAAGCAACAGTAAAAGTAAAATAATGTGAGACGTGGAAATCGAACCCACGACCTCTAATCAGTGAAGGATAGTAAAGAAAATGAATGAAAAGAAATGTGAGGCGTGGGAATCGAACGTAAGACCTCTCAACAGTGAAGGAGAGTCAAATGAAATTAATGAAAAGAGAGAAATTAAAAGTAATGAAAATAAAAAGTAAATGAGCTTGTGGGGTTCTATTAAGCGAAAAATGAAGAGAGAAATTAAGGGGAAAATAAAATGAAGGCTTTGGGGCTCAAACTTGGGTCCCCATGCCATATGGATGAAATAAAGTAAATGAAAAAAAATGTAAGTGTTGTCCAAAGGATTTGAAATCGGGTTCCCTTGCCCAAATTCTGGTCTGGGTACATAATTCATACTTGAATTAAAAATTTAAGAATAATGCTGCCTATTTAGATCAAATCATGATCTTTGTATACATTCAAGATGAATAAGTGTTGTACCAAATAATCTTAGAAAGATCTGATTAACTAAAACGAACTATGAACGAAGACTCATTGATTATATGTATAGACCCATAAGTATTGCATACGTCTAAAAATAAGTGAACATAAGATGTACGCAATGATATGATGAAATGAACAATGAAATGATGAAACACAAGAAGGGTTAAGTGAGAGTATGAAAAACGCTAAATGGCCTAGTGCATTGGCATAGATCAAATGAGCAATGAAATGAACAAGGAAATTATGATATGAACACTGAAACGATGAAACCCTAGAAGATTAAAGTAAGAGTGTGAAACATACTTAAAGGCCAAGTGCATTGGCATATGATTAAATTTACATTCACATAAAATGGGGTGAGTAATTATGAAGAGAGAATGTGTTAATGTTAATGAATGTGGTGACAACATGATATGAGTCTAACGTAAAAGATGAGACCAATCTCCAATTATCCTAAGTAAATGTTACCAACACGTACTAACCTATGAGAGTGTAAAATTAATGAAGAGACAAGTCTCTATAAACACTCTAATTAAAGTATTGACATTAACACACTTAATACTAATGATTACATGATAAATAATCTATTAAGTTATTATGTCCTCATACTAGAAGCCAATTTCCATTATGTATGAGTTTAACGTAATGGAACTTTATACTGAGCACTGATAGAGTAGCTATGACAGTGATGCCTTTTTTCGAAAAAGGTAGAGGTTTGCTTAACTCTCATTAGATGAGACTGTCTGGCATACCGGGTGTGGGTCTCCTTATATCTCCTAGTCTTCGAACCTATACTGCAAAAATAGGGATGTGGCGGGGGTCAATTCCTATGTACGCTAGCATATTTTGGCTCACTTTGGCCGGTGATTCAACCTTTTTTTAGTGTGGGGTTTCATGACACTGGATTTCATGATGCTCATATAATCTATGTCGGTTACAGTTAAAGTTTCCAATGAATGAATGATGTCAGCCTCAAATGATGCATATAATGAAACAAATGATACAAAAGGTGTTAGGATATTATAATAAAGAGGTGAGTTAGACTCAAGTAATGACATTAAGTCATTCTTTGTCATTGCACAACGAACCTGATAAATGTCTTAAACTACATCCTAGGTATAGTTGCTGTTTAATATAGCCCATAAATGAAATAAAATGAAGTATGAATGAATGAATGAAGTAGACTCTATGTTTGCTAAAACAGACTACCTATTTGAGGTATCATATGTTAGCCCTCATTTTGGGAACTCCTAATGTCATGTCCATGATTCCAAGGTCTCATGCCATGAGAATAAATGATATGAACAACATTATATGTTATAAGAATTATCATATGTGTTGTGTGTATGCTATTGTGTGATTTGTGCAAAATGTTAAGTATGATGGTGCATTTTACTCTAATGGCATAACTTTCCTGATCCGTATTCGGAAAGCTCATAAACTTTCCTAATCCAAATTTGGAAAGTTCACTGACTTTCCTAATCTCAATTTGGCATGTCCATTAACTTGACCTGCTATAATAATGTTACTATGTATGAGGTATTCTTACTCATGCATGTCTTTGGTGTGTTTGCATGTACCCATACTTATTAAAAGTGTGTACTAACCCTATACAACTATAAGTTTTTAGGTGCACGCACAGGTGGAAGCTAGAGCTACAGGATCAACGCTACAGTTATCTGAACATCGAGCATTCATTTGGAATTGGTAGGCTCTCATTCTTTCGAGGTTGCTTTCCCATTTACTTTCTAGCTTAGTTGTAGGATTGTGCGAGTTGATTATGTTCCACTAGCGTTTCTTTCCTATTTAAGTTTAGAGATTGTATTGGTGCCATTTTTGCAAGTACATCGTTATCGTTATAATAAACAGCTTCTTTCATTTGATGATCTTAATGTTAGATGGTTGAAGGTGAACAATTATATATGTAATATAATGTTTAGTAATCACGTTAGGAAACAAAAAGTTTCAATTTTTTCACTAAAATTAACTTAGATGATGTAAGAAACCTATGTAGGCTTATCTGCGACCTCTGAGAGGTCAACGACCCCGATCTCGTTTAGGGTATAGATTCTGGTCGTGACAATAATCTTTAGAGGGATATATCATATTAAACCATCTAAATGAATAGAAAAATATGGCCATAGCCCTTACAAAAATGTAAAAGTGTCACTTTGGGCTTACAATAATGTCTTGAAACAACATGAGTTAAATAAGTGTCTTTGCAGTATAAAAATGTAACATAAGTAGAGTGATAGAATGGCACCATCCTAGGAACATGAGGACATACCCACACTTGGAGAAATGATCCAAGCCTTCCTTCAAGGTTGTCACAAACCCTTCAACAACCGGAACCTAAAATATTTGGAAAGAAGGAAGAAATGGAGTTAGCATTTCACATGTACTAAGCATGAAAGAATATACATACACAACACAAAAGTAATGCTAAAAATGACATTTGTTAAAAATCATGCCAGGTTACCTAACAACACCTTATGCACAATTAAGAACACATATAAGACAAAAATCATCATACAATATCATATTCAACATAAGACAACCCTACTCAAGTTAAGCAAAGTCAACATTTTGATATTATAATACAATTCACAATAAATGTAACTCCAACATCATGTTACAACAACAAAGCATTCATAAGAGTTCATAACATCATGCACTAAGCAAGACGATTACTCATTATCCCTTATTAAGTATACAAGTGTAATTACCATGTAAAGCCCCTTAACCTTACCCAATCAATCAAACCAAATAAGGAATCATAAGCAATCCTACCATCTCATTGTATAACATTAATAGAGGTCATCATCATATTTAACAATATAGACTACTAGCATCAATAGAGATAATCATCATATTTAACAATATTGACTAATAGCATGTTCATACATGAGACTAATATCACATAATCTAATTAACATTCAAGATCAATATGCATATATCATTTACATTTATAACCATATAAGCACATATGAACATCCTTCTAAGACTTTCCCCAAGGCTAACTAGTGCAACGTATAGGTAGATTCCTATACCCCTACCTAGACTAAGTCAAATCCTTCAAGTCATCCTAGTTAGATTCCAGTTAATTACTTCTTTTTACTTTTGGGAACATATTGCATTAACAGAGATAGACCATATGACCCGATGTGGAATCCGATGTCATGGAACCTTCAACCAGAAGAAAAAGGACTACTTGCCAAAGTAGTACAAAAACATGATCATTGCATCGATGTGGATCCACTAGCTAGTAATCCTATGAGGGAAACATAGTTCAAGAACTAAGAGATGTAGTTGTGACCCTCTTTATGCTACATGCATTATAGTCTCCAATCTTATGAGTACAATAGTGAACCTACCTTACCTATGTGGGAAGGGACACTTCTCATTACTAATTCACTCGGTGATAAGGTAGAGTCCCTTTTGAAATGTATATCATTAAAAATCATAACTTAGTTTAGGTCATAAAGTGTACCCTTTATATAGTCATAGTCATAGCTCAATAGAAATTGCAAGAGAACACCTTTCACTACAACCCTCATATGTGAGATTAGCACATTAACATTATTATATCATAGTAAAGCACATAAGTACTTCATGACCAACCCTATGTCATTACATCTTAAGCATAATCTCACAATCACATACTCGAGACATTTCCATTTACCATCATACCAAAACTAATAAATATTATCATAAGGTATACTTTAATATAACTTCATCACTAAAAACAAGTAATCATAACAGAAATAAATGTTTGAGATCACAAGACTTATCTCAATATGCTTTAATTGCCATCATCACAATATTACCATCAACAAAGTCAATTCAATCAATTAATAGGTGTAATAACATAAACCTGTTTTAATTAACACAATAATAAAGTCAATTGCATCACTACAACTCAATTTGATACTAATTCATAATCTAGGGTCTGGGACTTGGGTAAGTTTCATAATCTATTCCTCAAACTAGGTTAATTCATCAAGAACTAGCATAATTGAATAATAATACATCGTAAATCTAAGTATAATAAACAAAAGAAACCATAAACAATACAATTTAGAAGTTCAAACTCGTAATAAAAAGAAAACCACATGAAACTAGTCTTATTGAAATAAATTTTGAAGGAACCCTTTGGGCAAAGGATTCCCAAACGTGAAAGGGTCGCATACCTTGTTAATTTTTGAATATTGTTGGATAAAATTACTATTATTTCTTCCCTATAAACCTCTTTTACTTTCGTCTTCCATGGGGTTTTTTTGGGAGAGAGAAAATAGAGAGAAAGAATAGTAATTGAGTTTTGGGAAATATGAGAGTGGGGTTAGTTTAAATAGGTTTGGGTATTTATATAAATCATTAAACAACTTAATTATACCTCCCTTAACAGATAATTAATAACTAACCACCTAATTAATTAATTGTACTAAATTAAAACTTGGCAGCAAAACAGTGACCTGACCTACGAAACCCCGACATACGGGCCGTAGGTCAGTCGATGACCAGTTTCCCTTCGGTGCTGCATATCCATCATTTTGTTCAGATACTTTCCAAAATGAACCTTCACGAAAATGACTAAGTGACCATAGGCAAAAAAAAACGACGCCCCATCGATTGGACCACTCCTCCTCTCTTGAAAGTCGTTGATGGCTACTGTCTCAAGACAACTTTTAACAAAATATAAAGGTCTAATTCAAGGAACCATTAGTATTTCCTTGGGGTGTCTTACCATTATGTTTCGACTCTAAACAAAAAACAATAGGCTAAGGCACACTAGCATCTTTCGCACTAGTCTCCATAAATTATAGACATTCCTTGAAATTGATTCTAAAACTTCCTAAATGACTTATATACATTATATTTGATCTTAAAACAGTGTTACGACTCTGGGACTCTTGTGTTAAGATATAGATTAGGCATTAGACTTTCAAAATATTACAATTACAGCAACCTTATAGTAACTTAATAATGAATTCATATATAACTCAGATATCACTAGATAGAATTAAGAACACATCAAAACACATCAACATGAGATACTCCTACCAAAGTTGATTCTAAGGATCATGAATTATGAAGTGACTGTCCATACAATCCCTCCAAACAAACCAAAGAGATTCTATAAACTAACTAAGAGAAGGTTACTCTCATTACAAACAATAATATATAATATGAAATTCTTCAAGAAGAAACTACTGACATACCCTCTCCAACATTACCTTAATATTGCTTAAGTCTACCTATGTTTAGATCATGTCTATTTTATCAATTTACTTTCCTATATGGAGTTATTCTTAAGACTTCCCTAGGTAAGACATGAAGAGACCATTCCTATACTTCCTCCACACCTTAACTAGACAATGGTTACACTAATCTAGATAAGTACTTATTTAATGCATACTCTCCAACTTAAGTCATTATCTTCGTTATTTTATTAAGAGAAGTTCACTAGTTAAGAACATTCAAATAATGGTCTTAGAGAATACCTAGGAACTCACACAATAACATGTTCAAAGCTTAATCGTGCAATGTTTAGATTGTGTCCCATACCACTACCTAAGCTTCATAGAACTTCTCCAACTCTAGTATGTAAATCATATGATGATAATAGTAATAACTAAAATAGACCATATAGCTATTCATGTAATCCAGAGTCATGAACCTACTATGATGGAGGGTTTTCTACTTTCCAATGGTAGAACTATGACACATCCCATGTAGGCACATAGTTAAGGAATATGAAGGGTTTATTTATTCTTTAATTTCATCTTATTTAGAGCAACTACCCAAGCATACTCACTAGGTGCTAGGCTTTGTTATCATAGAGTATTTCAAGAAAGGAGCATATGATGAGGTACCATAACTTGTTCACAACCTAATCACATTACACCTTACTAAATAGGGTCAATTAAGGCTACCTATAATGTCAAGAAGATAACTCAATGACTTTCCTAAGGATGATTTCGTGTCATTCCAGTCAATCAATCATAATTAACCCATTCACGTAATAAGGATACCATTACAACTTTCAACTTCAAGGATATGATAACAGTCTCTTGGACGAAGGTTCCACATAAAGGACCTTCTTAACTGTGCTCAAGGTAAAATATCTATCACACATACAAAACTAAGAAGCACTAGTATACTAAGTCACAAATTCCTACTAACATTTTACACATAAAAAGAAAGGGACACAAGTCTACAAAAACAAGACACAAACATACTTCACCATATCACATATAATATATCATTCAAGAAGCACATAGGAAGAACCAATGTCATTTATAGGTCACCCTCTTCACCACTATAGTATCATCAATCTAACTTATAACAAGTCTTATATAATCCATCAAGAATCATCATACTTCAACATCAAGTAATACACATAATGACTTCATTATAGCCTACTAGAGACACATATCTTCAAGTAGAAGAATTAATGCTTAAACTTTACATAGCACATAAGCCATCAAGAACTTTATATTACTCACATAATGATGTTATAACATGAAAATATCATAATACATTAAGTAATGTTGACGAGGGCACATTGTTTAACAATTCATAAACTAATGCCAACGAGGCCACACAATTCACAAGTATAGCACATAAGCACCACCACCATAAATGGACCATACCAAACATTATCATCATCTAAATGGACCACCATAACATGCAAACAACATCATACACAATATGTAGAATGTCAGGTCAACATACGACCTTTTAAATATTACAAGTCCAATCCATAGACAAATCACCCAACACAAGAATCAAAGGTCTTACCAATGATCATGATCACCAATTCAGTCCAATTATCATAATATACTATAAATAAAAGATAATACATTATGAATTTAACAATTTAGGAAATCTTACATATGATTCGAACATAATCTTTCATAATTGAATAGCCCTAATCAAACTACACAAGAATTTAATAGTATAAAGGCATAGTCATATCACCCATAAAATAGTCAAAACTAGGGTTTCACGAATTGTGTGGATTTATATAATTTTTAGTCTAAAATCATCAATTTAAAATCAATTCAATCATAATACAATGTTTCAAAAATTTTTATGCAAGAACCCACTCCTAGAATAAAATTTACAAGCTTAACTTTTTGAGAAGTCTTTGAAAAACACATTGAAGATTGGCTACTTGAATAAAAGAGATTCAAAAATGAAAGTCATACCTTAATAGATGCTTGACCATGAAATGTGATAATAATTGATGGAGCATACAACTTTCCATCTTCAATCTCCCTTCAAGCTTCAATGGTGTTCTAGAGAGTTCTTTAGAGGTTGTCACGACCTGAGACCACAACCTAGAAGATATGGCACCTCGGAGTGCAACCGGTGTACTTGACCTGTCGGAGGTCTTGTACAAGACCTTCAGTATCATTCATCACATATATAAGCATGAAAAGTATTGCAAAATTAAAACTTTTCACACGAATATCTTAAAACATCTTCAAATCTATAGGAAATACTAAGTCTTATTTTTCAAATCTTAGACTCAAGAATACTTGGGATACGGACCATACAATATAAATATAAAAATAAATAGTCTATTAGAAGACTTCAATGAAAGATATAAAAGACATCTATTCCCTCCAGTCAAATGAGGACATACTTCAACTTGCTTGAAATATATTAGAATCCAAGCTTATCTCCCAAAAGCACCTTAACCTATGAATCACTTTAGACATAGATAAAATCATGGAATTAATACAAACACATGTACTAAGTATGAAATAATGGATAAAAATAATGAAAATGGACATTTATTTGAAATATGCATCTTTTTAATTTTAATATCATTTCATAAGCATAACAATAACATTAGCAACTTAGGAATAAATAAGAAATCACATGACCATTTAATTATATTTTTTAATACCGTTAGAGTAAACTATGTCAAATTACAGTGAACTGCTTCGCATGTTAAAGTGAAGTTTCTCAACATTACAAGGAACTTTTTCTAGCTTTCAATCCTTTCAGTAAAAGCTATCCTAAGACTTACTTAAGTAATACAAAGAGAGACCACCCATAAACCCTCTCCAGGCACACCTAAATTATCCTTAAGACCAACTACAATGAGATACACACTCTTCCAATACACAAACAACATAAACATGAGATCCTTTTACCAAAGGTGATTATAAGATTCACTTGAGTGAGTTGTGAAGCAACCACCCACACAATCCCTTTCAAACACACATAAGAGATCCTTTATACTACCTATGATTGAATCATTCTCACTTAACATAACTAACATACATATAATATGGTATTCTCCCTTCCAAAGGTTATGAAAAGACTTACTTAAGTAAATCAAGAAGATAATGTCCATGATTGACCTCTTCAAGATTACCTATGAAATCTTAAAGACTACCTAAGTTTTGATCTTGCTTACATAATCAACAAACTTCCCTAACTAGAGTTATTCTTAAGTTTTATCTAGGTAAGATACGAAGTGACCATTCATATGTCGCCTTCACACATTAACTAGACAACCCTTAACTACTCTAGATAAGTACTTCTTCATTTCACATACTTTCTTAACATAATTCATTACATTCATTAGTTCATTTAAGAATTATTCACCACATAAAGACATTCAAGTAATGATATTAAAGAAGATCTAGGGACTCTCACTAACAACTTCAAAGCATATTGTGCAATGTCTAGATAACATCCCTTACAACCACCTAACATTCATAGAACTTCTCTAATTGTAATAGGTATCCCATATGATGAGAATAGGAAATAACCTACATAGACCATGGTAGCAAATAAGTAAATTTGGAGTTGTAACCTACTCTAATGGAGGGTGTTCTACTTGCCAATGGTAGAATGTGGACACATCCCATGTAGGCACATGGTTAAGTAATATGAAGGGCTTGCTTTGTACTCTAGCATCATCCATTAAGTAGATCCACTTCCCTTACCATACTCACTCGGTGCTAGCCTTTGTTCTTATAGAGTAATTTACATTAAAGGATCATACAAAGGGGTTCCACATCAAGGTTATAACCCAATAACATTCACCCTGCAAAAGAGGTCCCCTAGGGCTGACTTACAATGTCATCAAGATAGATCTTAAAAACATTCATAAGGATGATATGATGACGTTCCATCCAATCAACCTTAAGTCAATCATTCATTACATGAAGGATACCATCATGGACTAATATTGTGAATTAGGAACAATCATTCATAAACGCTAAGGCTACACATATAAAGACATAATCATAGTCTAACATTAACACCTAACAACATCAATAGCAGAACAAATATTTTCACATTACTCACATGTAGGTAGATGTTATAATATTTCACATAAATGACTACACAAAGCATCATAATACATCAAGTTATTTTCCAACAAGGCACTGATTATCATAATACATAAAGTAACGCCGACGAGGCCATATCATTTGTAAGTAAAGCACATAGCACCGCCACATTAAGTGGACCATACAATTCACATCATAATTCAAGTATAATTAACATAAAATAAAGAGAATTAGGGATGGATACAACCAATCCATTCTCATCACTTCAATCCATAGCTAAATCATCTAATTCAATACCATAACGCCCTTACCCACGGCCATAATCAACAATTTAATACATAAACTATAATACTTAATGAATCAAGGTCAATTAAATATAGAGTATCAAACTAATACAGACTATACAAAAATTCAATACAATTATTAAATTATTCAATAGACCATAGAAAACTACACTAGAATTCATAAGCATTAAGACAGTATACCTTAACCCATAAAGTAGTCAAAAACCAGGGTTCGTCAATTACATGGGTTCATAGGTTAATTGAGTTTAAATTATATAATTAAAAAATAATTAATCAATATTCAATACATTAATACCGTTTATGCAGGAACCCATGGAAAAATTTTAATTTACAAAACTCAGCTTTTAATAAGTCTTTGAAAATCACGAATATAGTTTCAAGGATAAAATACCATATGTAATTTTTTCAAATCCACGAAATTAATGAAGAATAACCACTAAAATCTCCAATCCAACCCCTTCCTTGAGTTTTGGCTTCATGGAGTTCTGGAGAACATCTACGATATTTTGGGTTTTTATTTTGAAGATTGAGTTCATCTATATATAAAGGACTTATAAACTTACTTAAAATACCAAAAATACCGATAAGTAACCTCTCTTTCCCTTATTTGAACGTGGGATTAAATTATCATTTCACCCCTTACATTTAAGAGTAACTACGTATGAAATGTAGACTCAATTTACGAACATCTATTGGGAGTCTTCCAAACAATGTCCCGTGATGATCACCGTCATTTTGTATTGAGCCTTGAAAATGGGAGCTTTAGCTCCCTAATATAAGTACCCATCGATGCCACCACCTATGGGGCGTCTACTAGGCCACTGGCCGTCGTTTCCCTTCCGTAGGTGGGACTGCCTTGGGCATGTTTTTACCACCAACATGAGTCTTTCCTCAAGGACAGTGTGATGGTCCTTGGGGATGCTTTCCCTGAATTTTTCAATCCGAATATGTTCATATACTTATTTAGTACCTCCAACATCAATTTCATCCAAAATGAACACGTAAAACTTGACAAAACATGCCAAGATACGCATTTTTATTTCAAGGCAAACCTGTCGAACGTCGTTGATGTTCTTAAATGTTTGACCTCCTAACTCCATGGAATTTGATAAACTACCTATAAAAATATAATAATTTATATAAAGATGTCGTAATCTCATGAAACACATGTACAAGCACATAACCACACATGAGACACATAGGTGAGTTAGTTGTTGAACGTCTTAGTTGTCCCTTTAAATGTCACTTCAAAATCACCTAAAACTCTAGAAATCGCCTCAATAAAACATTATAAATCATTTTAGGACCTTAGACACTCATTACAAAAATATTAGGCTCTAGATTCACCCAAGTCATTTTCGAGGTATTACATTCTTCCTCACTTGGACAATATTCGTCCTCGAATGACACTTCCCACTCTGCGAACACTTCCAAGAATACATATTAAATTAGAAGATCATGAAAATTATATATAGCACATTATTCAAAACAAACATCTAGGAAAATATAAATTTCATATAATTAAGAGAATAACAACTCAACAAGAACTAATATAAATTTTACAACACATCATGCAATAAAATTCACATCCTTTATTCCATATAGCAAAAAAACTCATTTTATATTCAATATCATGGTAATATAAATCAGTTTGAACCACATTACAACAATTTTTATCCAAAGAATAAATTAGTCAAATTTTGCAAAATATTACAGTGAGCAGGCAACCTTCAAGTGATTTATGCAAATATTTTAAAAAAATGCAACTTTTAGGCAATTCATGAAGGAAAACTTATAATATGCAAGATAAAACCATATGAATACATATTAAAACATAATCATAATTTCATAAAATACACAATGCAAGAAATCAATGAAATTCAATTTCAACAAGATTTCTAAACACCATGCACATGCAACAAGCCTTTATGACTTTCTAGATCATCTATAAACCATACTTCCCCACTTAGAAAGAACTCATAATTTAAAGAAACACAAGATATTACTATCATCATCATCACTATCATCAAGCTTTTCTCATCTTCCCGGAGTGCATTGAAACGCCTCTTCGTTGGAGCATTATCCGTTGGAATATTAAGAACAACTTTCTTACCATCTCTAGTAGAAATATTAGGACAATCTCACTTTGTGTCCATCTTTAACACATCCAAAGAACTCCCAGTTCCCCATATACACTCCCCACAATGCTTCTTTCTACAAATAGCACAAGTAGGCTTACCAACTTGAGAACCACTACTGTTCTCAAGTTTCACCTAAGGAGGAATAGGTACACCTTGAGTTTAAGCCCTCTTCTTGAACCTGGATTGAATTTGTTCAATTGGTCCACTCCTCTTCATGTTTCAAGCAATACTACTAATTTTAGACTCCATAATTGATTAAGTAAACACCATGAGTTTATCTAGGGTCATATCATCATGTGGCATAGTAGTATGATATTCTTCTTTCACAAGGTTGGCAACATCCGTTAGAAACCTACTAATATCATCCCTTGGGTTAGAAACTGTGGATGGAGGAAATTTTGACAACCTAAAGAACTTCAAATAGTACTTTTCAACACTCATATTGCCTTTCTTGATATTGATAAACTCCTAAAGCTTCACCTCTCTCCTTTCACTTGGAAAGTAGTTTCCTAGAAAAGGTTCCTTAAACACTTCCACTACACAATTTTAGGTCTACGACAACACTAAATCTGGACAACGCTTATAAAGTGTTGCCTAAAATACTTTTGGGGACGTTTTTAAAGTGTAGCCAAAGATTTTGACTTTTAGTTACACTAATATTAGGAACACTTCTGAAGTGTACTCTTTAATGGGATAACCTACACTTTATAAGTGTTGTTATAGTTGGCAACAACTATTTACATAAATAGCCACACTTTTAAAGTGTGTTATTTTTATAATTGTTAATACAACACATGAAAAATGTGGCCTTAGTGTTTTCCCCAAAATTTTATATTCCTTCTAACATTTTAACATTAAAATTTGATCTCCCTCCATTTTTATTTGGCCAAAAAAATAAAACATTAAAGAAATATTAAAATGAATAAAACATTAAAACAATAAAAAGGGAAACATTCCTGAAACTTCAGCTGAAATTTTCACTTTCAGCTGAAGAACACATTTTCGTCCAGAACTTAAGAACCCATTTGCAGGAACTGAAAAAAAGGATCGAAGAACGGAAGAAATTGATTTTCGTCACAAATTCTGTCAAAGTTCAGTTGATGAACACCATTTTCAGCCGAAGAATCAAAGAGCGATGCGATTTTTCTAAAGCGAACTGAAAAAGACGATCCTCCTCTCAGAGCTTCATTGTTCAAGATTGGAGAGCTGAAGAAGACGATTTCCTTAAAAGATTCTTGGGCAAAATGTTGTTCCATCAGATTTCCTTTTGAAAGTTGAAAGAAAATGCTTCACAAATCAACTTGCTTTATAGCTTAAAGCTTTAGGGTTGTTGGAATAGAGTTTATCAGGTAAGATATTTTATCTTCAAAAGTGTAAATTATAGCTCTAAAATTTTGATATTCTTTTGTGTCAGTCAAAAATTAAAGTTAGGGTTTTTATGACTTGTGTTATTGATACGAATTTTATTGATTTAGGGAGTTTAGTTTGTAGTTGTATGACGTATAAATGGGCAGATTATCTTTGACAGAGTAATTTTTTCTCTTGAATGTTGAATGTAGAAGCTGAAGCTAAGCCAAAAGTGTCTGAAGAACTGAGTTGTAGCTAAGTTGTCTTTCTTCGAAAAACTGAAGTGTTGAAGCTGGCAATACCTATAATATTTTGTCCCTAATATAGATTTCGTCAAGTGTAAGTAGCTACTCTACATGAATTTGAAGAAGTTTTGAAGTAAGTTTTAATGTCACTGTTTTTTTAGTCTTTTTTAGTCTTCCTGAGTTCATGATTGTCCTCGTCTTAAGCTTGGTTTGTTCCTTGGTTAACAACATTGATTCTGTCTTGTAGCTATTTGCTGGTAAAAATTTTCTTTTTTCGACTACATGTCTTGAAGTGTCTAGAAGTCATTTTGTTGTTTGTGTAGTGCATTTTTCATGTATAGATCAGAAACATTAGTTCAATATTGCTTAGTTGTTTTGGGATCATCTCTTACTATGAATTTGTTAAACTTGCTTTGTAGTTTGAGTTGCAATATATAGAAAATAAATCATATGCCTTATAGATTGGAGATATCAAATATATTTTTCAAGGCTAGAACGGGTGGAGAGGGAGTAGTAACTTGTGAGAGTCTTTTCTGCTAACTGTTACTAGCAATAACAGAATAGAAGTAGAAGATTTGTTTTTGTGGTATGGAAAACTTGTTGAGTTTTGGATATTGTTGAAAGTGAGGCTTGCTTCATCTATGTTTTAGACGAATTAGGAGAAGTTAGTGCAAACAAAATGGAGAGAAAGTTTTGTATGATGCTAAAGTCTGACCTATTTGATGAGTTAGATGCAATAGATGAGAAAATAGCATATAACTTTCCAATTTCATTACATGTCAAGTTCTTCCATATAGAATAGTAGTAAATAGAATTGTAAAGACAGTCTATGTTCAAGTGTTTTTTTCCTCACTGACTTTATGTTTATCCTTCCTATTGACTTCAATGGTTCTGTCATGCTCCACAAACTGGTCTTTGTTTTGAGCTTCAGGGGGAAGATACCTATGGTGGTATCCACCAACACTTTTTCTCTGTGACTTCAGTTGATCGGATGCCTTTCCTTTTAGTCTATGTCAAACTGTGGATATTAAAGTTAGTAGTGAACACGAATAAGCCTACTGAAGAACTTAAAATACATTTATTCTTTTGTAATTTTTGAAGAATAAACATGTTGTAATTTGTACGCTTTCAAGTATTAAACTTGTGACCATATCTTTAAGAATAGAGTCTATTCATCTTCGTGATGAAACTAAATAAATAAATAGTTTTAACATATAAAATTCAACATTAGAAAACAATGTTGTTCTCTTCTTTACATTCCTAATCATAGAGAACCTTCTCACTTTTTATCTATGTTTATCGGACTCTCCAAATATGTTATCACACCCATGCATATTCTGAAAAGTGAACTAGATATCGGACTCTCCAAATTTGAGTTTCACTAGCTAAGTCAACTTTGTCCGAAAAAGTGAACTAAAAATCATCTTTTAAGACTAAATATTCTGCTATCTCCTGTTGTTCTGTTCCTCTTTAATATGAATTTGTCATATATACATAAGCTTACACTTCTGCTGCTTCACTTGTATGTATGTAAATATAGTATATATATTTGTGCTACATGTAGGCTTATAAATGTTGAAGTTACACTTTGTAAGTGTTACTCTAGGTAGATAAAATGTTACACTTTGAAAGTGTTGCTCTAGGTAGATATAGATGAGATATAAAGTAACAATTTATAAGTGTTGCTATAGATGAGATATAAAGTAACAATTTATAAGTGTTGCTATAGATGACATATAAAGTAACATCTTATAAGTGTTGCAATAGATGAGATATAAAGTTACACTTTATAAATGTTGCAATAGATGACCAATAAAAGGCAACACTTTTTAAGTGTGACCAATAAATCTGAAAAGGCAACGCTTTTAAGTGTAGTCTAACAAAAAATAGCTGTTGCTAATGCACGTCTTCAAAGCGTTCCCTTATACCTATTTGGCTACGCTTTAAAAGTGTAGCCAAAGATGGAAACAATTAAAAAGTGTTGCCTAATGTCAAAGGTTACGCTTTTTTTGGGCAGCCCCTAAAAAGTGTTGCTAAATGTCCAAAAGTGTAGCCTTTTATCAAAGGCCACACTTTTTACAAGTTTAGGCTACACTTACGTGGTGTTGCTGTAGGCCGAAAATGGTATAGTGTTCCCACTCAATATGACCCAAATCAACCGGCCTATTATCTTTCCATTTATTGTACAACACTTGATCATCCTCCCTCAATTGGTATGAAGATAAGTCCACCTTCTCCCTAGAAGTCATCCTCATGGCACTCAACTCCTTGAACGTAACATTTTGGAATTCTTGGGGATTCTCTCGCACCATAAAGAAAAGAAATATAGGATTCATCCTCACAAAATCTCTCAATCTAGATGTTATACTTCTATCCACAACATTCATTCTAGGTTGAATACCTATAATCACATGGCTAGTTAAATATCGAGCTAAAGTAATTGAAGCCTGTCTAATCTCCCCATTGGCCATTTCTGGGGAAACCACTGGAACCTCATTACCTTGACTTCAAATAGGAACTATATCACCTTGAGCACGTTGAGCAACTTGCTCAACTTGAGGAGGAATATACTCAATCACATCATTCTCCTAAACTCTCCTAGTCGGTGTCCTCCTCGTATCCATCTTCCTATAACACAACAAAAACCATAAGAAAAGATTAGAAATAACTAATACTCTACGGCACGTCATAGGAGTAGAATAGAAGGGAAAATCTAGCGTCCTAAGCCTCTTTCCCATAGATGTGTCGCGACTCATACCAATGGTCAAGACTCTACTTGGCGTGATTTGGTGAGACTTTTTGATTCCTCAGACCACTTTGATAACCTTTGATCTAATACCAACATGATCACGACTTGAGATCAAACCCTAGAAAATATGGCATTCTCGAGATGCAGCCGGCGTACTTGACCTCTTAGAGGTCTTGTACAAGTCCTTTCATATCATTAATCGCATATAGAAGTATCAAAAGTAATGCAGAATTGAATGTTTTCACATGAATATCTTAAAACATCTTTCATTCAAATTTATAGGATATACTTAAGTCTCATTTCATCAAATCTTACACTCAAGAATACTTGAGAAAGGACCCATACAATACGAATATAGAAATACTTAGTCAATTACAAAAATTCAATGAAAGAGATAAAATACATCTATTCCCTCGAGTCAAATGATCACATACTTCAACTTGTTTGAAAGATATTTTAATCCAAGCTTAGCTCCAAAACGCACAACACCTATGAATCACTTTAAGGATAGATAAAAGCATGGAATTAGTACAAACAAATGTACTAACTATTACATAATGCATAAAAATCATGAAAATGGACATTTATTTAAAATATTCATCTTTTTCATTTAAAAATTATATAAAAAGCATAATAATAACATTTAACAGCTTAGAAACACATAAGAAATCACATAAGTATTATATCACATTTCTTCACACAATTAAAGTAAACTATGGCAAAATACAATGAAGTACTTCCCATGTTACACTGAAGTTTCTCAACTTCACAAGGAACACTTTCTAGCATGCAATCCTTTAACTAAAATCTATCCTAAGAATCACTTAATTAATTCAAAGAGAGACCGCGCATACACCCTTTGTAGGTACATCTAAATGATCCTTAAAACCACCTATAATGAGATACACACAATAATACTTTAAAAGTGACTTAGATGAAGGAGGAGCCTAACATTGTTTTCATGAATGTATAAGGTCCTAAAATGGTCTATAATTTTGTATTGAGAAATTGTCTAGAGTTTTAGGTGCATTGGAAGTCAAACGTCAAGGGATGACCAAGACGTTCGATGACTCAATCACCTATGTGCCTCATCTGTGGATATATTCCTATATGTGTATTTCATGATTTAATGAGGTTGTAATATGAGTTATTATAGTTTTTACATATAGTTTGTCTAGTTTCGTGTAGTTTAGAGGTCAAACATCCAAGAACGTCCATGACGTTTTAAAGATTTGCCTTGAAGTGACCTTGTGTTTCTCGGCATGTTTGGTAAAATTTTACGTGTTCATTTTTAATAAAATTCATATGAGATGTCCTTAAATCATATACGAACATATTTGGATTAGAAAAGTTGGTGAAATTCCCCAAGGAAAAACCAAGGGTTCTTAAGGAAAAACACTTTCTTTGAAGGCAAGACTCCTAGACAGTCCCAAACGATGAAGGTAGTAGACGACTAGTGGGCCAGCGGACACCCCCTCGGTGGGTGTTTTGTTAATTAATTAAGCGTGGGAGAAGGTGAATACAGGTACCGTACTCAGTACCAAACCACGGACAAACATAACGGTCCGTTGGTTGAGGGTTAGTCCATTGGTGGCTATCAGTCGATGGTGTTTTCTCTTTCGCGCAATTCACTGTATATTAGGGGTGAAGTTGTAAATTAACCCCAAGTCAAAATAAGATAAAGCGATGTTACTTAGGGGTATTTTTTGGTATTTTAAACATGATTATAAGACTTTAACACTTAGTAGAACTCATTTTTTTAAATTAAAACCCAAATTCCCTTAGAAATTCTCTACAATTCTATTGGAGCAAAACCTCAAGGAAGGGCTTGGATTGGAGATTTAAGTGGACATTCCTCATAAATTTTGTTTATTAGCTTTATTGTTGTATTGTTTGGATCCTTTGAAACTCTATTAATCAAGGATCTCAAATTCAAAGAATTTTCTAAACTTTTGAAAGATGAATTGTCCAATTTCATAATTTAACCATTGGTTCCTGAATTAAAGGTTTTAAAGCATTGTGTATTGATTGAATTATTTTTAATTATCTTCTTTTAACTAAATTAATCCATGAACCCATGTAATTGATGAACCCTATTTTTTAGTACTTTATGGGTTAAGTTATTTTGATTTAATGGTTATTAATTCAATTGTAGTTTTCTATGGGCTATTGATTGATGTTATAATTGTATTGAATTGGTGTCTAGGTTGTCTTTGATGGATGAATATATTTGGAATTGACCTATTTCATAGAATATCATGGTTTATGTTTTTTAATTATTGGTCATGGCCATGGGCAAGGGCCTTATGGTATTTAATTGGATGAGTTAGCTTTGGATTAAAGTGCAAAGAATAGATTGGCGGTACACTTCACAAATTATATTTATTTTATGTTAATAATACTTAAATTATGTTGTGATTCGTATGTTCCACTTATGGTGTCGGTGCTATGTTCTTTACTTGCAATTGATGTTGCTTTTTCATCGTTACTTTATGTATTGTGATAATCATGGCCTTGTCGGCACAACTTCATATACTATGATAATTTGTGTAGTTTATTTATGCTAAGTATAAGCATATCTATCGACATGTGAAGTAATGTGAAAGTATATATTCTTTCTATGTATATTAAAATATCATGTTAGACTATGACTCTATGCTTATATGTGTAGTCTTACATTTGATGCATGATTCTTCCTACTTGACTATATTAGTCTATGATGGTTATATTGATGATGTTATGGTAATGTATACGATGACATAAATATGATAAGGGTCATTCCTAAGTGATTCAAAGAATGATATGCTATATCTCATAAACTAAAGTATATTGTGTCTTGTTTTGGTACACTTGTATACCTTACTTGATACATGTATGAATGATATGTGAATACGAGATGTCTTGACTAGGTAGTCTTAGTGCACCCTTTTTAATGTATGAATCAATGAGAGGTGAGATATTAAATTATGTTAAGAAGGTCATCTACGTTGAACCTTAAACCTAGTGGTAAGTTTATGTTATGAATTTGAAGTCCAGAGCCGTAATGGTATCCTTCATGTTAAGGACGATGGACTTAGGGTTGATTGGCTGGAATGACATCATATCATCCTGAGGAAAGTTACGTTGAGCTATCTTAGTCACAATTGTAAGGTAGCCATGGTGGACCTCTTTCGTAGAACTAGGACACATTCCATGTAGGTACATGGTTAAGGAATATGAAGGGCTTACTTTGTACTCTAGTCTCATCTTTAACTAGAGCAACTTCCTTTACCATACTCAGTTGGTGCTAGACTTTGTTCTCATCGAGTAATTTACATCAAAGATTCAAACAAAGGGTTCCAAATCAATTTAATAACTTAATCACATTCACCCTACCAAAGAGGTCCCCTATGTATGCCTTACATTGGAGACAAGATAAATCTTAATGACTTTCCTCACAAAGGTATGATACCAGTCCATACAATCAACCTTAAGTCCATAATTCAATATATGAAGGATATTGTCATGACCCACAAGTACACCCTAAAAGTTAGAGAATCCTTGTGTCACACCGCAAATGATACATCAAGAAGTCTTATTTTAGCATCTCGTATCATTCATTGCATAATAATCATACTAGAATGAGTAAGAATTTAAAACTTTATTCACACACGAAGAACTCTTTCATAAACATTACACAAACAGAAGAATTACATTTAAAAAATTAAATGTTTACAACATCTACTTGAACCATCTAAACTTTAGAGTATACAACACTTGGGACTAATCCTATACAACACAATAAAATAAAGACTACGACATAAGGTTCATGTGGATATTGTCCTCGAATCGATGAGGACTCACCAATACTTCATCTTAAAGCTAGAAACCTATCCATCCTCCATAACACATCAAGAATTGTAATTCACTACACTTAAGTCAAAAAGGAAAAAGAAGGGGTTAGCACATTAGATGTAATAAGTATGGAAGCCATGCAAAAACCATGAAAAAGGGACATTAAGTAATTAACATACTTTTCATGAATTTTTATTAAAATAGCATACTATAAGCAAAAGAACTATATTTCACAACTTAGAAACACATAAGAAATCATTTAAGCAAATAATCACATTTTAAGAAATGTTACAGTGAATTGTCTCCACTGTACAGTGAACTAAATTCACTGTTACAGTGAAGTTCCTTCTCTTCACATGGCACACTTTATTAAGATATAATTCCCTCACTAAATATTATCCTAAGACTCACTTAAGTAATACAAAGACAGACCTCCCATACACCCTCTCTAAGCACACGTAAATGATCCTTAAGACAACCCATAATGAGATCAACATACATTTACAAGACATCAAACATATGAAAGTCACATTCTCCTACAAATGGCTATAAAAAGACTTACTTAGGTAAATAAAGAAGATAACGTTTATGATTGACCTCTTCAAGACTACCTAAAGAATCCTTAAAACTTTATAAGTTTAGATCCACATAATCATCTTCCCTAACTAAAGTCATGCTTAAGACTCATATAGGTAAGATACGAACTGACCATTACTATACATATTTCAAACCTTAACTAGAAAACCCTTAACTACTCTAGATAAGTACACATTCATTTTATTATACTTTCTGAACTTAAGTAATTGAATTATTTAGTTCATTTAAGACACATTCATCACATAAAGGATATTCAAGTAATGGTCTTGGACAATACCTAGAGACTCCACTAACACCTTCAAATCCTATTGTGCAATGTCTATATAGCGTCCCATTACACCACCTAAACCTCATAAAACTTCTCTAATGTTAGTTGGTATCCTATATGATGAGAACATGTAATAACCGACATACACCATTATAGCAAATCATGGAATCCAGAGTTCTAACCTACTACGATAAGGGTGTTGTACTTGCCAATGGTAGAACTTGGACATATCCCATGTAGGCACATGGTTAAGGAATATGAAGAGCATTCTTTGTAATGTAGTCTCAATCTTAACTAGAACTACTTCCTTTGCCATAATCATTCGGTTCTAGCACTCGCTCTCAGAGTAATTCACATTAAAGGTTCATACAATTGGGTTGTACATCTAGTTCACGACCCCATCACATTTACCCAACAACAAAGGTCCTCTAGGGCTACTTTCCAGCAACAAGAAGAAGCTCTAGATAACTTTACTTAGGTTAGATATGATGTCTTTCCAGACAATAACCTTAATTCCATCATTCCTTTACTTGAAGTATACCATTAAGGCTTTTTACTTCAATATTCATAACCTTACAACTAGTAGAAAGGTTTCAAAGAAAGACCATCTTAACATCATTTAAGGTCACATATAATTCATACATTTATGACTAAGAGGCTTTAGCATCCTAAATGAAAAAAATAAGATATTCAATTTCATACATACATCAAGCAAGGGACACAAGTCAACTAAGACAACACACCACATACTTCACTTGAACACATATTACAAGTCATTCTTTAAGCCACTTAGGAATAACCATTAACATCTTTAAGTTATCCTATACACTACCATATCATCATCAATATAACCATTATAGACTCATAATAGTCAAGTAGGAACAACCATGCATCAACCCTAAGACTATACATAAAAGGACATAGTAATAATCTACATGATTTTCTTACATACATAGAAAGAAAACATACTTTAACATTATTTCACATATAGATAGATATTCTCATACTTCAGATAAATCAACTACAGGAATCATCATAATACTTCAAGAAGTTCCGACAAGGCCATGATAATCATATTACATAAAGTACCACTGACAAGGCAACATCAACTACATAGCACCGCCTCCATAAGTAGACCATACCAATCACAACATAATTAAAGTATAATTAACATAAAATAAAAGGAACTAGGGCAGCATTCCCCCTACTCCATCTTACCACTTTGATATCAAGGCTAAATTATCCAAGTCGATATCAAAAGGCCCTTACCCATGGCCATAACCAACAATTTAACATAATTATAACAAAATTAATGAAAATAGGTAAAATTACTAAATATTCATAAATAAAATGTAACCTAGATATCAATTTACTATAACCATTACATCAATAGAAAGCCTATATGAAACTACAATAGGACTCATAAACTTAAGTTAATATTAATTCAATAATCTTAATATTTATTATATCCAATAATGTAAAATATTCAATTGATAAAATTAAGCAATTAACCATAATCTATACATGAGTCAAAAGCTCATAACAATCTACACATGAATTAATCAATATCAAAGCATGATCACATAACCCATATTTTAGTCAAATTGAGAGATTTTTAAATGTCAAGGGTTCATGGAGAATTTAATTAGAAAACATCAATTAAAATAAAACAACATCATATCTTAGTGTTTGAAAATCTTTCATGCAAGAAACCAAGACTTAGAGTAGAAATTAAATTTTTCATCTTTTTTCATCTTTAAAAAATCATCTTTGAAATTGGCCCTAAAGTGATAGCAAACATTAGATGAAGAACTCCCATACCTTATTATAAGAACCCAATGAAAATTTAAGAAGAAACTTTATTGGAGAACAATCTTCAAGCTCCATCTTCACATGGAACTCTTATGGATGTTTTTTGAAGAAACGTTTGGAGGGAAAGTCTTTTGATTTAGGTGTTAGAGTTATAATCAGAGTCTTATGACTTATATACTCTTAAAATAAAAATAAACACTCAAAAAAACCTTCCTCAAATTTTATAAGACTTGGGGTGAATTTCCCAATAACCCCTAGCCTTAACATAAAATTGTAGGCAATTTCACAGCGCCATCGACACCCTACCATCAACGGTCTGTGGGTGAGACCACGCCCCGTGGATGGGGTGTCATGGTTTGATACTGATGCTCCTCATCCTCCGACAATTAGTCTCCATCGATGCTACCCATAAACAAGCCATCGTTTGGCACTGCCTGGCACTGTTGAGTTCGAAGTTGGGGTCCTCTTTTAGGGCCCTTTGTGGGTCCTACTTAAAGTCGTACATGGACATTTAAAACACAAATATGCTCGTATACTAGTTTAGGACCTATCACATGAGTTTCATCCAAAAAAAAAAATGAAAACTCAATGAAACATGCATAGACACACAAGGTCGTTTAAAGACAAATCTTTCTAACGTCATAGATGTTCTCGGACTTTTTCACCTCCAAACATCACGAAAATTGACACACTTCCAATATACACTATAATAAATCTTTTAATGACCTAATAACCTCACGTATCACAATTAAACTCATAAAATCAGAAATGGGGCACATAGGTGATTTAGTTATCGAATGACTTCGTCGTCCCTTGACATTAGACTTCCAATGCACCGAAATTTTTAGACACTGCCTCAAGACCACATTCTAGACAATTTTAGGAATTTATACAATCATCCAAAACATTTTAGCCTCTAGCTTCACCTAAGTCATTTTCAGGGTCTTACAAATACCATTACAACTTTAGACTTCAATGTTCATAACCATACCACTTGGTTCAAGGTTCCACATGAAGACCCTCTTAAAAGAATTCAAGGTCACATTAATTTAATACATTCAAGAATAAGAGGATTTAGAATCCTAAGTCAAGGAATCTAATATTCACATTCAGACATGTATAAAGTAAGGGACCCCAATTTACCAACACAAGACACAACATACTTCAGTTTAGCACATATTGCATATCATTCTAATAGAAAATAGGAAACACCATTAAAATCATTATAATCCTATAAACCACTATAACATAATAAATGTAACCACAATAGACTCATATAGTAAATTAAGAACAATCATGCATCAACTTTAAGACTACACATATAAAGATAAAGTCATAGTCTAACATGATCACCTAAAACATCAATAGAAGAACATATACTTTTACATTACTCACATGTAGGTAGATATGATAATATATCATATAAATCACTAGAATAAGGATCATAATTCATCAAGTAATTTTCCAACAAGGCCATGATCATCACAATACAATAAGTAACGTCGAAGAGGCCACAATAATTGAAAGTAAATCACATAACACTGCCACCATTAGTGGACCATACAAATCACAACATATTTAAAGTCTAATAAATCTAAAATAAAGAGAATTATAGAAGAGTACCAACAATCCATTCTCACCACTTCAATCCATAGTTAAATCATCCAATTCAATACCATAAGGCCCTTACCCATGGCCATAACCAATATTTCAATATATAAACTATAATACTGAATAAATATAGGTAAATTAAATATATATTCATCAATATTATACTTCCTATACCTCAATTCAATACAATTATTACATAATTGAATAGTCTATAGAAAACTACAATAGAATTCATAAGAATTAAGACAAATCACTTTGCCAATAAAGTAGTCAAAGCTAGGATTAATCAATTACATGGGTTCATAGGTTAATTAAATTAAAATAATCTAATTAAAAACAATTAAATCAATATTCAATGTATTAAAACCTTTAATGCAAGAACCCATGGATATATTTCAATGTAGAAAACTCATATTTTAAGAAGTCGTTGAAAATCACTATGAACATTCGCTTCATAAGGAATAGAGTTTCAAGGGTCAAAAATCATACCTCAATGATTATTATCCACGAAATTGATGTATAATCACCACTAAAATGTCAAATCCAAGCTCATACTTGAGTTTTTGCTTCTATAGAGTTCTAGAGAATTTTAGGATATTCTGGATGTGGGACAAAATTACCATTTCATTCCTTACATTTAATAGTAACTACGCAAAAAATGTAGACCCAATCGACGGACAACATCTAGTGGGCGTTGTCTAATCGACGGCCTGTGCTGGTCACCATCGTTTGAGAATGATCCTTTAAAATGGTAGATTAATCTCCCTATGCTAAGTTGCATCGACGCCACCACCTGCGGAACATTGACCTGGCAACTAGCCATTGTTTGTCATCTGTAGGTGGGACTGACTTGGGCAGTTTTGGCCACCAACACGGGTTCTTCCTCAAGGATCCTTTGATGGTCCTTGGGGATGTTGTAATTGAAATTTTTTAGATGAATACGTTTGTATATAATTTTACGACCTCCCATTTAAATTTCATTCAAAACGAATATGTAAAACTCACCAAAATATGCGAAGACACACAAGGTCATTTCTACGCAAAACTTTCAAACGTCATGGACGTTCATGGATGTTTGACCTGCAAACTTAAGGAAATTTGACATACTTCCTATAAACACTATAATAACTCATATAAATACATCATAAGGTCATTAAACACACATATAAGCACATAACCACAAATGAGGCATATAGGTCACTTAGTCGTCGAATGTCTTAGTCGTCCCTTGACGTTTCATTTCCAAATGACCTAAAAAATCTAGACATTGCCTCAATATAAAATTATAAACAATTTGAGAACCTTATACCCTCTTTAAAAAATAAGTTAGGCTCTAGTTTTACCTATGTCATTTTTGAGATATTACCGAGGTTATGGGTTTTGATTTAGAAAAGTGAAATCATCTTATTTTGTAAGACTTATAAACCCACCTAAAATACCCAAAATAACCTTAAGAAGTCGTCCAACTAATTTATGGAAGTCTAGGTGAAAACCCAAAATTATCCTCCACTTGGCCGAGACATATGTAGAATTACAGATGTTAAATTTACAGATTAGCACCTACGCCCCATTGCACAACCAATGGACCGTCCTATTTGTCCGTTGTTTGGGTCAGAGCTTGCAATTTGAAGATTAAGCTCCCATACCAATGTCCTCACCTATGTTCTTTACATTCTGGGCGACGACCAGCCTACCGGGCATCAATTGCCATCCGTAGATGGGACTTTGTTTGACTGTTCCGGCAACCAAGAAGGGTCCTCCTCAAGGACACTTTGTTGATCATTGTGGTGTTTATCCTGGTCGTTTAAAAAAGAAAATATTCGTTAACCTGTAAAGGAGATCTGTCACATCCGAATAGCACCCCCTGATGTAACCGGTGTCGTCGTCCTCGAAGAGGACTCAATGATGCCCTAAGCATTTATCATAACATATTCTTGGTCAAAAATTAAGGAAACATTAAACTCACCTATACAAAGTGAATCTTGCTTAGACTTCTCGCTTAGAATAAATTGAAACTTTCTTACGCTTCTCTTTAAGCAACATAATAAACATACATACGATAGTCTAGAAACTACCTCACATAAAAACCATCTAAAGAATACAAATGTTGGACTTAGGCAATACAATATCAATATTCCTTATAGTCCTTACTAAAATATAATTCGAATGATAAAAGGGAATAATAGATTCTCTTTTAAACTACTACAATCTTCATGACTAGAATAATTAAAAGATAGCATCCCCAAATATGAGGACCTAACCAACACTTGTAGAAAGGGTCCCAAGATTCTTCAATTGACCATCTGAATAATAAAAGGCCGGACCCTAAATGTTTAATTATATAAAGTATATGTGTTAGTATGCCACATACTATATTATGGTTATATGCACATAAAACATTTAAAGACATGCATGAAAAGGACCATTTCTTTACAAAGCATGCTAAATATTTGAAAGCCTTTAATGAACATAAAAGATAGCATATATAAGATAAGGATCAGAACAACATAAAGGATGATCATAACAGGAGACATATCATCATAAGTTCATATTAGTATTTCATGTTTACTAGTTAATATTAGTACATACTAAAAGCATACAAATAAATCCATCTCAAGCCAGTGCAATGATCATGTGAAGCCCCATGACCCAACATAATCAAGTAAACAAGATAGGAGAACATCAATAATGTTTTGCTTCATATAACTTTTATCATAAGTAGTCATCACCACTTATAGGAACATAGACCAATAACATGTTCATCAACATAGCCAACATCATATAAGAACAACATCATATATCATATGCATTATACATTTAATATTATGATGTTACATGAGAACATTATCGTAGAACTTCCCATAGAGTCATCTTATGCAATGTCTAGTTAAAGTCCCATACCCCTACCTAAACTAACTAGACTCCTGAAGTCACCCTAGTCAATGTATATTTACTTAAGTCTTTCATTATACTTGAGGGAAAAATCACCTTATCAACAATAGACCATGTGAGCTAAACATGGAATGCGGTGTCATGAAACCCCACACCGAAAGAAAGTGGTCTACTTCCCAATGTAGAGAGTACACATGAACATAACATTCTAGGTTAATCCACTAGCTAGTATTTGTATGGAGGCAACATAGTTCAAGAACTAGGAGATATATTACGGATCCATCGATCCACATTACATGGAAGCCTCTATCTGATGAGAGTCATTGTGAACCTACCTTCCTACTTGGGAAGTAACACATCTAATATCTAGTTCACTAGGTGCTAATCTAAAGTCACCTTTTGAATTGCCATTATGTTATAAAAAATCATCAATCTTATCATAGGACAAATGAGAATAACTCCTTGTATAAACATGATCGTAGATCATTAGGTTGAAGATGAGTAATACCTTCCATCACAACGCTTCATCAGTGAAATTAACATATCATAATCATATTATGTTAGGAACACAAGAGAAGCACTATCAACGTTAAATTATCATTCCCTTTCCATGATCTGACATTCAACATATTGGTAGGCCATCATATATGCATATAAACATCATATATACTGCAATTGCATAATGACATCAATTATAAGCCAACATCGACATAATAGAGCAATCATGACTTGAAAAGACTTACCTAATTTCATACAAGAATATTCATCAAGACACTACTTTTAATTCATAACAGTCATCCAATAATATAGTGAAATACTCAATAACATGAGTAATCCCAAAAATTCTAGTTATACACAAGGCCAATTATAGTTAGAGTTAAGTAGTTCCAATTCCTACATCACATTACATTAAGTGAACAATATAACATAATCTAATCCATTATTTAGGAGAACAACATGTGATACACGAAATCCAACAATCCTATATTAGTTATTCAACAATACATACTTAGTTAGCCATAGAAAATCATAATTCATCGTCATTAGTCAAATATTTTGAGTTTTGAAAAAAACCCACTCGTAGAGTAAACAACCTAGGAATTTGAATTATTAGAAATCATCTTTGAAAGGACATATTAGGGAATGAAATTCAAGAATTAGGAATCCAGACAATATTGTCAAATTAATCCACGAATCTTTAATGAAAATCTTGGAGAGTTTGTCTTCTTCGTCAAGCTTTCTTTTTCTTCAATGGTGGTTTAATAGAGATATTGTTTTGACAGAGATGAGCGGAATTTTGTAATTCTAATTATGGAGTGCATGTAAATGTTTTAAAACTAACATAAAACCAATATAAACTCATCCTCTAAATTTCCCAAAATACCTCTCACTTAATTGGTCTTTATGTGAAGTTAAATAGATTTATAAATGACGCGGACGAATCAAACAAGTGGATGCGCGTCGTGGGAGCATTTCCAGTTCTATTTTATGAAATTTGGGTCGAGCAAGTGAGCCTCATGGAGTCCCTACGTAACGAGGAAAAATTTGCATGGCCAGTGCTGGCTTCACGATGCTCAAGGGCCTTCACATCTATGTTGTACCAGGCTGCTTTGGCAGCTTGCTCACTAATGTTTGGGTCCTCCTCAAGGAACCTCTAGGAGGTCCTTGGGGAATCGTGAGTGGAAGTTTGGAACCTTTATACTATATTTACCTACTTAAAGTCATTTTACAAGTTTTTGCCTTCATTCTATACTCCCAAACCTTTAGCAAATATAGGGACGTCTACTAATTCAATTTATCTACCTTCTAGACGACAAGGTCTTTCTTTGTTGTTTTGTCTCTAACCTTTTCTAATTGAGTTTAATATATTAATATAGGTATAGAAACATCATTTTAAACATTATTTAATAGGCAATGATCTATTCTAAGTCATTGAATTTCAAGAGTGTTACAATCTCTCACACTAACTTTATCAAAAACAAACACGTAACACTTGACGATACACACTAAGACACACAAGAACATTTCAAGGAAAAACTTTTGAAAGTCATTGACTTTCTTGGACGTTTGACATCAAAACATCCCCAAACTTTAGACATTGCTTCTTCACATCATTTTAACTAATTTTAGAACTTCAAAACACCAAGACACAAGTGTTAGGCTATAGTTTCACCTATGTACTTTTAGAGGTGTTACACCAACTTTGCTTGAAAGAGTCCTAGTTCCAAGCTTTGCTTTAAGATGCCTCTCACATGATATCCACACCTTTAGAAGTACAAAAAATGCATGGAATTAGTAAAATTCATGTACTAAGTATGTCATAATGCACAAAATCATGAGAACGGATATTTGCATCAAAATATGCTCTTTTACTGTAAAACCTTATATTACAATATAAAAGACTACATATCATACAAACTTCACATATAACTCGTACATCAAAATAAAGCTTCAAGAACATATTAAAACACATACACACGAGACACTCCTACATAATGTGATTCTAAGATTCACTTGAGTGATTTATGAAGGGATCTCTCATACAATCCCTTCACACAGACCAAAAAGATCTTTAGACTACCTAAGATAAGGTTATTCCCATTTCATTAGCCAAACTCCTCTACCTAGAATTACTCTAAGAATCACCTAAGGAAGACAATAAGAGAACGCCTATGCACCCTCTCCAAGCCTACCTATGAAATCCTCAAACCTACTCTCGGTACTTTCCTTTTAATTAAAATACCTTCACTAAAGTCATTATGTTCATTAACTTATTTAACAAACATTCAAAATGTAAGGACATTTCACATAATGGTCTTAGAGAATAAATAGGAACTCAAACACGAACATCTTCAAAGTCTAATCGTACAATGTCTACAGACCATCCCATTTCATTACCTAAACTTCATAAAACTTCTCCACAACTAGCATATATCGCACATGATGAAAATAGACAAGAATCGACATAGACCATGCTAGCTATGCATGGAATCCGGAGTCATGAACCTACTCCTTCGGAGGGTGTTCTACTTGTCAATAGTACAAATAGGACACATCACATGTAGGCACATGGTTAAGGAATATCGAGGGTTTCTTTGTTCTCTATTGTCATCTTATTTAGAGCAACTTCCCAAGAAACCTCACTAGGTAGTTGACTATGTTATCGTGTATTAATTCAATTAACGAGAATATGAAAAGGTTTCATATCTTGTTCATAACAAAATCATAGCACAACTTACCAACGAGGTCCCCTATTTTTACCTTACAAAGGAAAATAGGATAGCAAAATGTCTTTCATAAGGATTATTCCATACCGTTCTATAAAATCAAACTTTAAGTCCAGCATTCACACGAGAAGGATGCGGTTAGGAATTTTAAATTCAAGGATATCCTAACCATCTTTTAATAAGGTTTCACATAAATGACCTTCACTAAATTGAAGATCATATTCCAGTCATACATATATATTCATGACCAAGGATGCTCTAACCTACTAAGTCAACGATTCATATTCATATTCTTCATGTATCAAGTAAGGGGCACAAGTTTACTAAAACAAGACACACATATGCTTTACCTTTCCACATATCACATATCATTCAAGAAGAACATAGGGACAACTAGTTCAACGATAGTTCACCCTAACCAATAATGTAGCACCATAAATATAAATCATAACAAGTCTCATCTAAGCCATCAAGAATAATCATACTTCAATATCAAGTAATACACATAAGGACTTCCATATAGCTTACTTGAGATGCATATCATCAACTTGGAGAACTCATGCTTTGACTTCACATATATGAATAATTCATTAAAACCTTCACAATATTAACATATTAAGGTCATAATATGATAATATCATAATTCATAAACTAACCCTGACGATGCCACAATGTTTCACAATTCATAAAGTAATGCTAACGAGGCCACATAAATTTCAAGTATAACACATAAGCACCACCACCATAAGTGTATCATACCAATCATCATCATAATTAAATACGTTTAATAAAAACTATAGACATAGTTAGGGCATAATACCACCAATTCAATCTCACAACTTTAATCCATAGCAAAATCAACCAACTCCTTACTCAAACGCTCTTACCAAAAGCCATGATCAGCAATTGAATCCAATAATCTCAATATTCGAAAGAATTCAAAATACTAAAATACAAACTCATCAATTTCGGACAGACTATATATGAATCTAACATAATTCATTCACAATTTAATAACCACAATCAAACTACACAAGAATTCAATAGCACAGAGGCATGATAAATTCACCCATAATATAGTAAAAACTAGGATTGCATGGTTTGCATAGGTTCTAGAGTTTTTAGGTTAAAATCAAAACTCATTAATTCAATAATAATATAATGATTCAAAATGTTTTACGCAAAAAATCCGTGACTGGATCACAATTTAGAAATTCATCTTTTGAGAAAGTCTTGGAAAACCACAATGAACATTGGATCCTTGAAGAAAGAGGTTCAATGATGAAAAACATATCTTAATTGATTATTGACCACGAAAATTTAGAGGAATTTATGGAGAATTCGATTCCAAGCTCCAATCTCCCTTTAAGATCCAATGATGTTCTAGAGAGTTCTTTAGGGGTCTTGGGGTTTTGATTTTGAATAATTACATGAATAGGAGTTCTACACTAATAAATATATTTTAAATACCTAAATAAACCTTAATAAACTGTCCAACTAATTTTAGGAAGGCTATTTGACAACCTCAAAGTGCCCTTGAGTGGTTGAGAGACCTGCAGGAAATTGCAGATACCAAATGACGGTTGCCACTTAAGCATCATAGGCCCACTAACGGGCTGTCCTGTAGGTATGTTTTTCGGTGATAGGATGGAAAAATGGGAGCATAATTTACCCAGCCTATGTGTCAACCTACTCCCACCAACTACACGGCTTTCATCAACCTACTAGGCGTCGATTGCCTTACGTAGGTTGGGCTGGTTTTGCCAACTTTTGGCTAGGAGTTGGGTTAACCTCAAGGACCCCTTGGTTTGTCCTTATGTATTTTCGAACGGATTATTCCAACCCAAAAATAGTAGTACACATTTTAAGTCCTCTTGCAAAAATTCATCCAAAACAAACACATAAAACATGATGAAACACACTAAGTCACACAAACATGTTTAAAGGTAAATCTTTCGAACGCATGGATGTTTGACCTCCAAAATTCACTAAAATTTATAAAATGACAAAGAACATCATTATAAAAAATTTTATGACTCTAAACCCTCATGAAACCAGTCTTAGACTCTAGTTCCACCTATGTTTCTTTAGAGGTGTTACACAAATGACTTAAGTTAGAGCTTTGAATGATGTTTAATAACATAAAAAGGGTGAAAATTATTTTTCAAGACCTAACCTAACATAACTAACTTTGTTTCTAAGTTTAGTTATAAAGCATCAAAAAATGACCACTACGTCCGAAAACTAGTGAAAATGATCTAGTGTTTCCTTAGGTATTAAATGTAGTTTGAAGTGTGGTACGAGGGCTAAAACTTGTATAAATGTGTGGAATATATATTAATACATGTTTAGGGTCAAAATGTTTGGGTAAGACACTCCAAGGAAAACCCTAAGAGTCCTTGAAGAGGACCTAAACCTTTGTCCTACAAGTTGTCAAAAACTATTGAGAATCATGAGGGTAATTGGCAAGCCGTCAATTTACTCAAGCCCCTTCAATGGTGATCGTGAGTCCGTAATTATAATTATCCCATGATTACTCAAAAAAAACCACTCCTAATGAACGAATGACCAGTTTGGTTCATTGAGTGGTTGACTCCCCGTTAACAAGGACTTATCATATGACACCAAGCTCACCGCCTCAACACGACATAAGTGGGGTATTTGAGTAGTTAGGTAATTAATTAGGTAAAACATAACGGTTATATTTTGTCTGTTTAGTTATATTAAAATATTTTATGTCGTAAAACAAGTCTTCCATCTTATCACTTCAAAACCCAAAAGCTCCCACCTCTATCTAGATTCTCTCACTAACAAAAGACTTCATTAGAATCGATATTTGGTTTATTAATAATTTCATTGTTCGGGTTTGCAACGCCACCGATTTTATTGCAATTATCTATTATTATTTGCTTATGTGGCATAAAAAGGTATTTGGGGCCCACACCTCACTTCCTTTGATACCTACTGGGTATTTGGGGCATTGCGGCTCTTTGGTTTTTACACACACCAGAGTGGTTTAAACTCAAGTGTTCAACAATTCAGAGATTTTTTTGCTTTTATTCTTGCGACGATGGTGTGTAGTGGGGGGTTGTGTTTGGTTCGTTGTTAGCATTATGCGTGTCCCCAAGGATTTCACTCAATTTCGTGGGTCACCTTTATACTTTACCTATTTCGTCTAGAATTGATTAATAATGATTTATCATGAATGAATTGATGTATTACCTTAGTTTTTTTTACCTAATTAAGCAAAGTCCCATGAAACCCTCTTCTCTTAACCCTAACTATTGAATTATGTTGAATAATGATTAGAGGTGAACGAATTGAGTATGTTCTCGTATGGTTGACTATTCCAGTATTGTGGTTTGTCTTAGTATTGTTTATTACTTGAAGTATGAATGATAAGATTTATGAATGTGTCATCATGGTGTGAATGATATTATTGTGATACAATGATAGGTGTTACTATGTGGTATTGAAGGTAATTGCTATATAGATTCTTTGACTATAATATTGTCATGACCCAAAACGGCCCGCGACTGGCATCCCACCCTTAATCCAAATATGTGAGAGAAAAACCAAACCCATCCAATTCCCAAGTTTCAACCATAATAACACAAGAAAGGCGGAAGACTTAAAACTAATTAATGAACATCATTGTTAAAATAACTTATTAAAAGCTCAATAATATTATTCACAAAAAACCTGGAAAGTCCTCACCCACTAGACATTTTTCTATCCTCAAATACGAATCTAAGAGTATATAAGAAGCTAAAATAAGTAAAAAGTAGTCCATGCGGAATCTCAAGGCATAAGGACATGAAGAAGATGATCCAGCCAAGCTAGAAGCATTCGTTACCCTGAGATCCGACCGTGATCAAGACTGGCTTAGAGTTGCGGTTGTGAGTTTGAAGACGATGGTACGGTTGGCTGCACTCCATAAATAAAACAAGAAAACAATTACAAGATGGTTCTTACAAAACACGATACTGAGTAGGTATCATCGGCCAACTCAAAATAGAAAAAATGGATATATCAAATAATTATTCATAAATCAACTACAATACTCAACCCCCCCCCCCCCCCCCCCCCCCATGTAGCAAACACCAAGTTCTAGAATCATTAATAAAGCACAGCCAACAGTTCACCCCTGAGGACCTCAAGCCTCAATTGCCATACCATTTGGGAATTAGGTTCATTAGATGAGGTATATTAACGTACTTGAAGATTCAATATGTTATTTCTCTAGTGTTGGTACGTGGGACACTCAGCCTCCATATACGACGTGTCGGTTCATGACACCCGTTCCCCGAATTCTACGTTGTCGGTTCTGACACAAGATCCCCTAATTCTACGTGTCAGTTCGTGACACCCGATCCACTAATACTACGTGTAGGTTCGTGACAACCCGATCCACTAAATACTACGTGTCGGTTCGTGACACCAGTTCCACTAAGCTCACCAGTTTTAGTCATCAGCCTCTTTGATACCAAGGCATCATCACTCATTAACAAGCAAATAAGGGTTTTTCAGATTTAGGTTTGGATTCAATGGCTCCATCAGCTTATTTTTATCACAATTATGTAATCCACATACATCAAGTATAAATTTAAGCTAGAGAAGGGTTTACATACGCCCAATTACATATCATTTGCTATTAAGAGTTTATTACATTAGCATTAATGTAACGACAATGTTAGTCGTTTGGAGCAAAATATTTTATTTGTGGAAAAAATGGCCGAGTTTGACGGACCCCACGACGAACCGTCATGGGCATGACGGAACCCATCGTGGGGGTCTCGTTCAAAAAACACTTAGACATTAGAATTTGGGATTGAGATCGACTCTCCTGAACGTCAAGACGGAAGGCAGGACGGAAAGTCGGGGCACGACGGATCGTATCAGGCATTCAGGATTCCGTCTCTGAACTCTGTGTGACGGAGCAGCAGGACGGAACGTGCAGGCGCGATGGGCAGTCACCAGGCTGAGTAATCCCAGGCTGGGTCAAGATTTTTGTTAAGTAATTTAAGGGGCGTTTTGGACTATTTCATGCTTTAATATAAAGTAGTGGGTTAATGTTAATAAGTCTAATACTTGGGGTGGTAAAAATAGGTAACCTTAAGTTAATTAGTGGGTTATATTGCCATCTTTATAATTAATTATATGCTAAGTAGGGTAAAAGAAAAGAGGGTTTGAATCATAAAAATAGAAAGAACAGAGGGAGAAGAGAGATAACGAATCGAACGAAAAAAGGGGAGAACGAAGAGGAAACCAAAGTGCCTTGGGGAGTTTGGCTTCATCACAATCATCGGGTGGATGAGGTAGGTTATGGTTTTCATGCTATTCTAGTAAACTCTTAATAGCGAATGATATGTATTGGGTAGTATTGTAAACCCTTCTATATGGCTTAATGTCGGCTTGTATGAAGGTGATTACATAATTTGAAAAATAAGCATTGATGAAGCTATTGAATCTTAATCTTGAAGACAAGCCCGTATCTACCTGTTAATAAGGCATTGATGATGCTTGGTATAAAAGAAGATTTGCTGAACTAAAGTGATTGAGATTAGGGGATCGGGCTGTCACGAACCGACATGTAGAATTAGGGGATTGGTTGTCACGAAACCGACACGTAGAATTTGGGGAACGAGGGGTCAAGAACCGACACATAGAATAGGACGGGGTAACGAACCGACACGTAGGAATAGGGGGATCGGGAAAGTTGAGTGTCAAGGACCGACCACCAGAGGTAATAAACATAATGAATATTGAAAGATGTTAATATATCCCAATTTAATGAACCTAATTCCCAAATGGGGTATGGTCTTGAGGCTTGAGTCCGTCACTGGGTGAACTTGGCCGGTGCTTATAATGAGGATAGAACGTGTTGTGACATGTGAGTATTGTGTGATTATGATATTATGTTGATATATACTATTTTATATTTGAGTTGGCCGATGATACCTACTCAGTACTCGTGTTTTGTACTTGACCCCCTACTTTAGTTTCTCTTGTTATATGTGGAAAGCAAACAACCATACCGTCGTTTTCAACTCACCGCAAAAACTTAGCCAGTCTTTATTTACACGGATGTCAGGAGTGAGCTAATGCTTCTAGCCTGGACTGGATCTTCTCCTCATGTTTGTTGATGCCTTGAAGTTCCGGCATGGACGTAGCTTTTGCTATTTTTAAGTTTCTTAGAATAATCTTATTAGAAATTTGATCAATATGTTATTGTGGTGGAGACTTCCAGAGTTTGGGGAATCATAGTGTTGAATTTAGAAAGTTATTGAATTGGGTTTTACTAAGAGTTTAAGTTCTTCCGCATTACTTCTGGTGATATTATATTGAAATTGCAGGGTTTGAGTAGATTGGTGGTTCGCTCACTAGGAGGGTAAGGTGGTGGGTGCCAGTCGCGGCCCCGTTTTGGGGCGTGGACAATAAACCATAACCTACCTCCACCGAAGAATTCATGATCAAGGAAGCTAATTTCAAAGTTTTGCTGTCATCTTCTTCATTCTCTTTCTCTCGTTCGTTTCTCCCTTTTCTCTATGATCTTCTATATTTCTTTACCAAAACCTTTCTTGACACTAATAATCATTAAGATAAGTTAAAAGATGGTCAAAGTAACCACATGTATTCCAAAGGTTGTCTCCTTTAAACCCAAGTAATTAAATTATTAACATTAAACCACTAACTTTAAATTATAAGAAGGAATATGGCCAAACGCCCTTAAATTATTTAACAGAATCCGACCCGTCAGGGTGTTACGCAGCCTTTGACGGCCCCCTCATGCTTGCGACGGTCCGTCCTGATGCTTCCCGTCACAAAGATCAGGAGGCACTCTAATTCATTAAAGAGACTGTGCGGCCCGTCATGCCTGAGGAGACGGTCCTCCTGCCACCCGTCGTGAAGTTCAGAGAGTCGATATCTGTACCCCCAAAAGTTCTAAATGTAAAGTATGTTTTGGAACGAGACTCCTCGACGGTCCGTCTGGCCTATGGCCGGTCCGTCGTGGGATCCGTTCGCACTTCGACTCAGCCAATTTTTTCCAGAAATAAAATCGTTTTGCTCAAAACGACTAAAAAGGTCGTTACAATACATAGCCAATTTACCCCCCATCGTTCGTCTCGAACGATATAAGAAGAAAAACAAGGGCAAAAAGGAGTACATGAATCGTTAAAAAGGTGGGGTATCTCTGTTCGTGCATACAGCCTCCTTCCCCAAGTGAACTCTTCAATCTGGTCGATTCTTCCATTGAACTTTGATGGATGCAATTCCTGATCTCAACTTGCGAATTTCGTCTACTATAATGAAACAGGAGCTCGCTCATAAGTCAAAAATTTTATCACGCAGAACTGAATCCCAAAGAATGGATGTAGTTCCATTCCCCATGGTACCTTTTCAGCCATAGATACATGAAATAACGGATGAACTCCCTGACAGCCCTTGGAGGCAAGACTAATTCATAAGACACCTCCCCTACTCGCTTAAGTACTTAAATAGTCCAATAAACCTGGGGCTTAGCTTACCTTTTTAACAAACCGCATCACTCCTTCAGGGTTTGAACTTTCAGCAGACTTGCTCCCCTCCATGAAAACTCCAAGCCCTAACCTTTCGATCGCATACTCCTTTTGCCCCTACTGTGAGCGCTAAAAGCTTTTCGTTGAATAGATTCACTTCTCGATTGAATCCATAAAAGGTCAGACCCCAAGGTCTAACCTCGAATGGCCATCAAACCAAAACAATGGGAGACCTACATCTCCTCCATTACAATGCTCGAAAGGAAGCCATACAATACTTGAGTGATAAGCATTATTGTATGAAAACTCTTCTAAGGGTAAGAAGTTATTCCAAATGACCACCAAAATTTTATTACACATGCACGAAGCATATCTTCCAACACCTGAAATTGTTCGCTCAGACTGCCTATCGGTCTGAGGGTGAAATGCCCAGAGTACTAAGGTCCAACCTAGTACCGATTCAGCATGCAATGTTCTTCCAAAACTTAGAAAGTAAAACTGACGTACCTGTATCGGATATGATGGAAAGTGGAAAACTCAATGACAACCGGAAAACAATTCATGGATTGTAGAGTATGGCTAACTTCTCTGCATCTGTACGTCACCTAACCGGAAATGAAGGGAGCAGACTTAGTTAAATCTGTCCACAATTACCCAAATAGAATCAAACTTGCCAATGTATTTGGAAGAACCCAACCATAGGAAGTCAATTGCAATTCTTCTCCCACTCCATTCAGGGAAGGGGCATTCTCGAAAGAGTGTTCCTCCGGGCCTCTGGTGTTCATACTTACTTGCTGACAATTTGGACCATTTGGCAACAAAATCAACAATGTCGCGCTTCATTCTACTCCACCAAAAGTGTTGACTTTAGGTCACGGGACATTTTGGTTGCCCCCAGGATGGATAGAATATCCGAACTAGGAGCCCTGTAAGAATTGTTGTGGATCAAATCATCAACACGGGGCACACATACCCTTCCTTAATTTCAAAACACCTTCTCCACCATTATGACTTCTTAGCCTCTCCTCGATACACCATATCCCGAATTAGGCCTTAGTTTCTCATCATCAAACGTTTTGCCCTTGATCTTGTCAGGAGGAAACGAAGAGCCCACCCCACACTGGCAAAAAAATCCTCCCTTCTCATGTACTTCTAACATCATAAAGGCATAGCCAGAGTCTGAACCTATATAGCAATGGGCGTTCTGAAGAAACTGGTTTGTATGTTCTTTTTTTTTTTTTCATGGCTAAAATACCATGCTCCCTGCTTTTCTACGTAAGGCGTCTGCCACATCATTAGCTTTTCCTGGGTGATACCAAGATCGGTAATATCGTAGTCTTCAGTAAGTCAATCCATCTCCGCTGTCTCAAAATTCAATTACTTTCTGAGTAAAGAATATGTAGGATTAATCTATGATCCATATAGGACTTCACACTAACCCCATATAGATAGTGGTCTCCATTGGCTTTAATGAAACAATTACCGAGCAAACTCAAAATCGATTGGGTCGGATAATTACGTTCATGCACCTTTAATTTCCTCGATCATAGCCCAATACGTTCTCTCTGCATTAGGACTGCACCCAAACCAGAATAGGATGCATCACAATACACAACGAAGTTCGTACCCTCTACTGGAAGGTAAGGATAGGTGCGGGTAAGTCAGCAAGGTCTTGAGTTTTTGAATAAAAGCTTCCTCACAATTCATCCGACCATTACAAATGGAACATTCTGTGCTTAGTCAAGTCGTCCAATTGGGAAAGCGATAGAAGAGAATCCCTTGACAAATCGACGGGGAGATAGATGGAAACCAACAAGCTCCTTATTTCCGAACCACATTAGTAGGTCTTACCAATTCTCACTTATTTCAATCTTAGAAGGATCCACCATAACCCCATCCTTAGAATAGTTCCCCCCCCTGAAACCCCACGTGCCCCAAGAAAAGATACTGTGAACTTTAGCCCAAAACGCACACTTGGAGAATTTGGCAAAAGCTGTTATCCCTCAACATTGCCAACACCAATTTCAAATGCTCCTCATGTTCCTGGCTTACTCTTGGAGTAATCAGTATATCATCAATAAATATCGATCACAAAGAGATCCTGATTGGCTTAAAAATCACGTTCATCAAGATCCTGAAAGCAGCAGGGGCATTCGTACTTCAAAGGACATTACCAAGAATCATAATTGCAATACCTGGTTTTGAAAAGGCAGTTCTTTGGAAGCATCTGTGCCGTGTTTCAAGTGATGATACCAGACCTCACATGTCAAATCTTAGAGAAGCACACAGCACTGTAACTGAGCGAAACAAATCATCAATGCCGAGAAGAAAGAGGGATACCTTTTTTAATAATACTGTATTTAGTTGCCGGTTAATCATGCACATCCGAAAACACCCATCTTTCGTTTCACAAAAAAAAATAGGAGCACCACAAGGGGATGCACTCCGGTTCTTAATAAAGCCTTTTCCCTAACAATTCGTGAAGTTGGGCTTAACTCCCTAACCTGCTGGAGCAATTCTATAAGGGGGTATGGAAATGGGCGAGTACCCGGCTCCAAATCAATGCAATAAATTCAATTATCCCTGCCCGGTGGGCATACCAGGAAGTCTGCCAGGGAACACATCCAGAACTCACGAACTCCGAAACCGATCAATCAAGGTTACTTGGTAGTATCATCACTGAGGTGTGCCAAGACGCTAAACACTCCTTATTACACATTTATTAGCAAGAATAAAGGAGTGTACAAACTGGAGGGGAAGTGTAGTTTACCCTCCCATACTACAGGACTGTCCCAGGCTTGGCCAAACGTACAGTTTAGCCTTATAATCTAAGATTGCAAAAATTTGGAAGGAAAGCAAGTCATACCAGAATTACATCGAAATCAACTTTTCTAAGATGACCAAGGGTCTCATGAGATTTCTCCCCACAAACTAGTCACCTGACAAGACCTACTATACCTTTTCAATCTATCACAGCCTTCACAACCGGAGTAGAAACACGAATATGAAGTCAAGCAATTAACAATGTAAAATTAAGACATTAGCAAATGAGGGAAAGATACATATGAAAATGTGGATCCCGGACAATAATAAAGAATCCATTGCAATCACAGCCACAAGATTACCTGTGTAACAGCATCGGATGCCTCGCTAGACCGCCCCGGGAAAGCGTTAACAATGGGCCCTATCACCGGTCCTGCCACCGTTGCACATACCACATGTGTTGTTAGCTCCAGTTTGTCCGTCACCCGTCCGTTTTGGTGCACCCACCATTACCTCGGGCCACCACGTGCATCAGAACTAACGGCCTCCTACACATGACCACCCCTACCTCTAGCTATTTGGGGGTCACAACCTATTTTGGACCAAGTCATACATAATATGTCCAGTCTCCCCACATCCATAACATTATCTGGGGTCTAGCATAGTCTCTGTGAGAATGAAGGAGGTTTAATGAATAACCCCAACCTCAGAGAATGTTGACCGGTCTGAGGTGGACCCCCAAATACAGTCTGTAGTGAAGACTGAATTGGCGGGATGAGTCACCAATGAACCCTTGTTCCTCTAGAGTAAGAACCATTAAACTAACCTCCTTTCGAAACTTTTAGATGCGATGCATGGTCTGAAGTCATTCTGGCTACACGCCCTTTCCACATTTTTATGACGAAGCAACCACTTCTTAGAAAGGGATTTTGCCGTAGCCGCTACCTGTTAAGGCTGATAATTCACCAATTCTGACCTCAACCCCTTCACAAACGGCGACCAGCTCTTGTGGACTGAAACATAGTGTGGAGGGGGCATACCTGATTTAAGCAGCGAAACTTAGACTCACTGCAGTAACTTTACACTCCACCTTGACTCTAGGCTCAAGAACTCATCTCTTTTCCATATCCCTCAAAGGTCCAGGGAACTATACTTCTCCATTAAACAAAAGCAATAGAATGACGCCCAAGTATAGGGGGTGCCTCTGGTGGGTGACACTCAACATGTGACCGCCACCACATTTGGGCCGTTACCTTGAAATGATAAGTCACAAACTCAACACCAAACCGTTTTTACCTACCCATCTTGCGTTAGTAGCTCATGACAGTCAACCAGAAAATAGTATTAGGCATCCTCAGATTCAGCACCGTTGAAGACTGGATGTTTCAATTTCAAGAACTTATTTAAAAGTTCATGATGATCATTAGCAATTATAGACTGTGTCAGACGAGGAACGGGACATTTCCAATGAGGCATCCATGCGGGGAGCCATAGCAGTTGCATGTTGTACCGCCGGCACCGGAGGTGTTGGTTTGCAGAAAAAACACGGAAGGCGTTCTGGCTGGATCAGATAACCCGCTACGCTAAGGAAAGAAACCTGATTGATCATCTCTGGGGTAGGTTTGGGATGGCAATCCTCCGTCTTCATTTTTCTTCTACCATCCTCAACATCTCTACACTTTCCTCAGTTGGTGGAGGAGTCACCACGCGCTAGTACCAGAGGGCGCTAGGTGATTGTCCTCTTACTCAAGAGGAAGTCTCATTCCCACAACCTCTACCACGGCGGCCCTTCTTGTCGTTGCTCCTCCCGAGCTACCGCCCTGTGCCTGGCTCAGACGCAGAGCATTGTCCACGGTGCTGGTGTTGACGTAGTCGTTGCTTAGTTCTAAACCATAGGCGAAATAGAGTGAAGATGGTCAGATACCTAATTGTATCACCGAGATACCAAGTGGTCCAAGTAATAGCAAGGAAAGAAAGACCCGGGAATAGAATTTTCCCTAAAAGTCTTATAGCCTCTCAAAGACAAGAAACGTAAAGGCGTCCTCTACCGTGCCTTAATACTCTAATAGACCTGTTCTGGTGGTGATGAGACCAACGAACCTTAAGCTCTGATACAAAGTTTGTAATGACCCAAAGGGCCCTGCGACTGGCACCCACACTTATGCCTACGTATGTGAGCGAAACCAACCTTCCAAATTCCCAACGTTTCAAACAATACCAAATTAACAAAATATAAGCGGTAAGACTTTAAAACTCATGATGAAATCGATTAAATACTATAAAAGATCAATACATTTATTCCCAAACCTGGGAGTCATCACCACAAGAACATCTATCCTAAAATACTAATCTAAGAGTATCTAAGAAGCTAAAATAAGTGAAAAAGTGCTAGTACATGCAGGAATCTCAAGGCATCAAGACATGAAGAGATGATCCAGTCCAAGCTAGAAGCATTAGCTCACCCTCTGAGATCCGACGTGATGAAGACTGCTTAGAGTTCCGCGGTTGAGTTGAAGACGATGGTAGTTTTTGCCTGCACTCCATAAATAACACAGAAAACAATTACAAGTAGGGGCAGTACAAACACGAGTACTGAGGGTGTGGTGGTATCATCGTCACAACTCAAAATAGAAAACAGAATATATCAAAATAATATTATAAACAACTAAAATAGTCAACATGTAGCAACAACAAGTTTAAATCATTAAAATAAGCACCGCCAAAGTTCACCCATTAAGTGACTCAATGCCTCAATGCCATACCCAATTTTGAATTAGGTTCATTAGATTGAGTTAATTAACGTTCTTAAAGATTCATTATGTTATTCTCTTGTGTAGGTACGTTTGACAATCCGCTCCATATAATACGTGTCGGTTCGTGCCCAGTTCCCTAATTCGTGTGTAAGTTAGTTGACACCCGTATCCCCAAATTCTACGTGTCGGTTTAGTGTGACCAGATCTACTTAATACTACGTGCGGTTCGTGACACCCGTTCCACTACTGTTTTTCTCATCACTAGTTCAATCAAGCTTTCTTTTATTGATACTAAGGCATATCAATCTCATTAACAAGGCAGACTTAGGGTTTGTCAAGATTTAGGATTCATATGGTCCATCATGCTTATTTTAACAATTATGTAATCACATACATATAAGTATACAATTAAGCATATAGAAGGGTTACAATACTACCAATACATATCATTCGCTATAAGAGTTTCTACGAATAGCAGAAACCATAAAAACCTACCTCCACCAAAGAAATTGTGATCAGCAAGCTAAATTAAACGTTTTGCTTTCCTCTCATTCGCTCTTGCTCTCGTTCGTTTCTCCCTTATCTCTCTGTGTCTTTCTATTGTTCTTTTCAAAACCTTTTTTACCCTAATAATCATATAATTAAGTATTAAAAGATGGTAAAAGTACCCACTATTTATTCCAAGGTGTCTCTTTAACCCCCAGTTATATGTAAATTATAACATAAACCACTAACTTTATAATTATAACCGGAATAGTCCAAAACGCCCCTAAAAATATTTAACAGCAATCCGGACCCCGTCAGGGTTACGTAGCTGTGACGGCCCATCGTGCCTTGCGACGGCCGTCCTGCTTGATCCGTCGAAGAGTTCCGTCACGAAGTTCAGTGACTCCAATTCATTAAAGACTCTGTGACGGCCCGTCATGCCTGAGACGGTCTGTCCTTCCACCCCGCCGTGCGTTCAGAGAGTCGATCTCAGTACCCAAATTTCTAAATTCTATGTTTTTTGGAACTAGACTCCCTCGACGGTCCGTCGTGCCTATGACGGTCCATCGTGGGATTCATCGACTCAGCCAGTTTTTTGAGAAATAAAATCTGCTGCTCAAAACGACTAAACAGGTCGTTACAAATATGAAGTAATGTTCTCACATGATGATGGTCTTTTGATGAAAAGTATTTCTCATCCTAAAACATATGATCTATGAACATGTTATATGAGGGTTTAAACTCCTAAGACCTATGTATGATTTTATGTAAAGAAAGACCTAAGACACTTCAAAAAGGGAATTTAGCTTAGCACCGAGTGAACTTGACAATGAAAGGTATTCCTTAATAAAGGGAGGGGAGTTCAAACTATGTACTCTCATGAGGTGGAAACGACAATGCTAATTATCGTAAAGAAGGTTTCTTGTAACAACCTCCTAGTTTCTTAACTATGTTACCTTAGGAACCTTAGTAGATCCACCTAAATGCTATACGAATGTTTATGTCTTATCTTGGAAACAAGGACACCCACATTTCGGTGTGAGGGGATGACAACGGATTTCATGTAGCTCACATGGTCTATATCTGTTATGGCAAAGTTTACAAAATGTTTATTAAATGAATAAAGTAATAAGATGAACACTAAATTGGGCTACTTAAGAGGTGTTAAATAGTGTAGGTAAGGGTATGGGACTTTACCTATACATTGCACAATTGGATCTTGAGGGAATTTCTAGGGTTGGTTTTTTATGTGTATATGTTATGAATAAATTGCATGATGTTGGTTTCAATTGATATACATTATGTTAGTCTCAGATGATATTCATGATGTTGGTTTAACTTTATATGCGTGATGTTAGTATCATATGATATGCATGGTGTTGGTTTCAATTTGTATGCAAGTTGTTTACTATATTTTTTATGATGATGTATGAGGTACTTAATAATTCTTCTGACCAAGGGGTTATGGGGCTTCACATACATTGCACTAGTACAATTGATTTAGGGTTATGAGTTAGGTCTTTTGCTGTATTTATGAAATGAACTCTAAATATGAAACGCTGACTATGGATGTATTATGATGTTACTTATGGTCTTGACTTGTATATTATTTTTTGAATGTATAGAGACTTTTTAAAATGAACATAGCATGCTTATAAACAAAATGTCCTTTTATGCATGGTTTCAAATGTTTTACTTGTAGATGTTTCTATACTTAGTACATGTTGTTTGTACTAACCAATATTTCTATTTTTTCTTTGCACAAAGCGTAGGTTCAGGTAATTGAGGTGATTCCACTCCTTTTTTGAAGAAACTTAGATTGCGATTCCCAAGTTGGTGAGTCCTCAAGTCCGAGTATGAAGATGCTTTATTCTAATTCTAGTTCCACATTCCTTATTGAAAGACTATGTTGTAATGTAATTCTACTATAAGACTTTTTTTGGATGTAAGGGCTAAGTCCTAATTTTTATAATCTTATGTAAAGATAGTAATGTGAGACAAGTTAGTTTCTTTTTTTTATATATGAAGTGAAGTTGAACTTCAAATTAAAAGTTAAATTTTCAACTGTTATTCTATCTAACATGGAATGATTAATGGTAAGGGATTGTCTAAGACCTCTTTGACGTCGACAATGTCGGTTAGGAAGAAGGGGTTGTTATATTTGGAAATCGAATTACCTAGGCTAGAGCCTCACCTAATGAACAATGGTCAATCTGGTGTCTCTAGACCTAAAATAATGTAATTAACTTGATTTTTGAAGTATTTGAGCCTAAATGTTAAGAACGACCATGGCATCAAGAAACTGGAGAACTGAATAAGTATGTATCCTTAGGTCTTGTGAAGGTTAAATTTATAAAAATACTTTCAATAGTTCAAATATTTTTTTTGGGATCAAAACATTTGGGTGCGATCCCCAATTATCACCCTAGGGGTCCTTGAGGAGGACTCAAACATTACGCCAACAAGCTGCCCAAGGTAGAGATCATTGTGCATGAAGGGAGCATGTCTGCGTTTGAGACATGATCCACAAAGATTCAAAATATTGGTCTACATAGCGGATGTTTTTGCAAAATATTTTGTCCGAAAAAATTTATGAATTTGAATGGAAACACCTAGAAAACCCAATTGACCCCTCTCACTTGCTCTAAATTTAGTCTCTACCCAAACCTCAATGGTCGCTACTAGGTAGACAAAGCTCCATGTTTGTACTCAATTGTTTTTGGTGGATAATTCTTTCAAGTATGGGATATTCGTCCACTCCTGGTATTCCTTTCCCCAAGAGGTCCCTTACAAGATGTTTTCAAAATTTCCTATAATCTAGGGTTTTTCTCTACACAAGGTCTTCGTTGAAAATCATAATTATATATCCATTATGATGAATTATGATCACATAAGGTTGTTTATGGGTATAATGATGGATAATTATTGTTTTTCAACTGAAATTTCCTTGGACCGATGTTCTTCCCCAATCTCATAGATCTTTGATTTGATATGGTGAATTGATTGAAGATGGTGGATATATCAATTGTTTATATTGATGTTAGTCATGTTATTGCTATATGAATTACATTGTTTTATGCATTTGTTATGCATTGTGGGGTGATTGAAGTATGAAGTCCCATTAAGGGCAAGACAGAATGTTGATTCCTCCTTGAAATCAAAAATTAAAGATGAATTACTCATATATTAATGATGTTTTATCTAATGTGTTATTGTGGTGTTGATGAAGGTCCCCTCTATAATAACAGTCAAATTGAAGTAAGGTATGTAGAGCTTTATATGTGCCTAAAAAGGTTAATAACATGTTTATAACGTGTTAATAACACGTATAGCATGTTTGAAGTTGTTTGGAGGTAAAACGTCCAAAAAAGTCGAAGACGTTCAAAAGTTGGTTTTTAGACGTGCTAGGGAGTCCTTGTTTAATTGCCTTTTTTTATGTGTTGCTTTGAGTTGAAAGACAGGGTAGTTGACCCTAGTATCCTCATAAGCATGTTAAGGGTAAAATCATCTATGTCCGACCCCCCAATGATTGCCCTAGGAGTCCATGAAGGGACCCCAATGACGCCCAGGTCGCACACTACACTGTCCTAAAACTTTTTTCCAATAACTTGTGGGAGCAGCTCCGCGACGCGTACTTGTTCCATGACGTAGATTTTAAAGCTGAAACTTGAGTTTGACATATATAAAAGTCCTAATAAGTGTGGGGTGTTTTGGTAACTTTGGGAGAAGTTTGTAAATTGATTTTAAGACATATTTAACACCTTTACCAGGGAACAACCCCAACACCCATAATGAAATAAAAAACCCCAAAACTCTCTCTTCTTCACAAAACCCCCAAAACCTCCATTGAAAACCAAGATCAAGAACAAGCTTGGAGGTGAATTGTTGGAGCTTTCTTCTCATATTTTCATGGGCTTTCTAATGTAAAAGGTATGGTGATCCTTCATTCATATATAACCATTTATTTAGGGAGTCCTTTGAAGGCTTTTTCTAAACATGATTCTAAGTAAAAAATCCTATATTTCAGTCTAGCCATGTGTTCATTGTTAAAGTGATTTCAAAAGCATTCTTATGATGAATATATGTTTATTTACTGATTTTTTGATGAATTTCTAATTATTTTTATGAAGAACCCATGATCCCTTTTAATTTCTCAAATTGGCCTATAATGTAGGTCTTGTGATCTTGATTTAAATATTTACATAATTGTGATTAGATTGTATTGAAATCTTTATGCTATTACTATCTATATCAATTGAATATGAATTGTGGAGGAATGATCAAAGATGATCATTATCTTGGACATTTGGTAAGTTGACTTGTTTCGTCTAATTATCTTATAATGTAGGGGTAACCCATCGTCGCCACCTAAAGTTTGCAGAAAATTTCACTTAGACACCTTAATAATGTTTTGTTCATTTTAGACACCTCATGTCATGACTCGTTGTGTCAATTTGACACTCTTTGCTGACATGACATAGTGAGTGAGAAACACTCACTACCAGCGTGTGAAAAGCTTTTTTAATTCATTTTATTCGTTCATTTACCTATTTTTAAGCATCATCTCTTACATCTTAAACTCCTTCTAGAGAAAATAGAGTTTATGGTGTTAATTAGTTAAAATAAAGAAAATCAACATTATATTATATCAAGCTGTAATTATTTTGATTTGTGAAACAACATAGTAATAGTGTAGAAAAATAATTGAAAAAGATTAAACAAGAGAGATTTGCGTCTCAAGAGATTAACTAGTTATAAACTTGAAAGAAAGGATTTCACCGAGAAAACAATTTCGGTGGGGAGAGGAGGGAGTTCGGGTTTTAGGTCTGATGGGAGAAGATGGTTTGGATGTGGAAGGGGTTTGGGGATAGGGTGGTGGGAAAGGGTTTGGAAATCGGGGGTGGGGGTGGGGTGGGCTTTGGGGGAAGGGGTGCTAGAGAAGATATATGATAGGATGTTTCTTTTTTAATTATGTAGGTTTTGAAAATGAAAAATGTCAATTGAGTGATTGTCCTTTTTTTAATAAAAAATTCTATAATTAAAAATTATATTTGACACATATGCCACATGTATTCATTTAATATGTAACTTTGACATTGTAACGCTCCAAAACGAACTGAGGTAAACTAGAGCCTCATGAGTGTTTCTTGATATAATTTGAAGTTAAAATGAGTAACTTTAGTGTTCTTAGGCACTGTGTGAAGTTTTGTTATGTTTGAAGGTAAAACATCCAGGAACATCCATGACGTTTGGAATGTGCGCCTTAGATAGCGCTTGTGTGTCTTGATGTATTTGAAAGAGTTTTATGTGTTCGTTTTAATCAAAATTAATGACGTATGTTCCTAAGACCTAGACTAATTAGTTTTGATGATTTACGTCTGGGCACGAATCCACCTACGACCCACAAGGGGCACTAGATGAAAAGCCGAAGACTTGAACCAACACTGCCAAAACAGTGTCCAATTGACAGCGTATCGACCAGTTAACGACCGTCGAACTTGTCTGTCATTTAGACAAGAACCTCTGCAAGTTGGGGAGTGTCATACCCAACCAATGAGACCTCACCAATAACACATACCTTGAGAAATAGACCGTTGATTGGTTCATGTATGGTAGCTGTCACAAAAGCTGCAATGCTGCGTGTTAAGTTTTGGATCTTCTGTAAATTCATCCCAAGTATTTTATGACATTAGGACGTTAGTTTTAGTGTTTATTAGATATATTAACGTGTTCTAAACCTTAAGAAGTAATTTTATACCCCTCTTCCTAAAACCCAATATCCCTCTATCTTAGAAGACTCTCTCAAGTCACCATGGAAGCTAGAAGTCAAGAAATGCAAGGAGGGATGTTGGTGGTATTTTCTACATAAAAAATAGTTAGTATTTATTAAATGAGAGGTATGGTATCCATACTTAATTAATTTTCAAAAGGGGATTACAACCCAAGTTTATTCTATCTTCAAATATAAATATGGGTCTAGCATTAAAACATTTCTAATGACTTAATAATGATGTTTGTAATGTTAGTTGATGATTTTAGGGTTAAAATTTTAATGAAATCATGTTGAAGCTTTTCCCCAAATTTTGAGTTAAGAAATGGGTTATATGAGCATGAATTGGTAGACTTTGAGTTTTGTTTTCTTATGATTGTTATTGTGGTTTAGCTACTTCCCAAAGGTATTTATTATGATGAATTATTGAGTAAAATGTTGTAGTTTATTCAAGGGTATGTTGGTTATGTTGTTTAGTTTTAATTTCGAAATACTCCTGACTGGTATGGTCCACCTTCTTCATGGCACAGTTTAGTTTAATTGTATGAATGTGAAGTTACTTGTTTATTGTAAATGAGACCATGAAAGCTTTTTATGTTATGTGAGATGATAATAAGGTTACTCTTGTTAAAATGTTTGTTATGAAGTTATTATGTGAAGTATGTTAGAGTGTATGCTTAAAAGAAGTTATTCTTGTTAATTGTTTATGTAGCTCATGATGAAGTATGCTAAGGATCATGTTCAAAGAACTTATATGATTTTTTAAAGCATGTCAAGTGTGTGAATTGATGAATGTAGGTCTAAAGCATGTATCAAAGATAAATGTAAATGCCATGTAGGTTATGTGCAAGGTGTGCTCACATGTACACACACACTCACCCTTGAATGAATGAATGAAGCTAAGTTAAGTCCTAAAGGGGAGTTTTTGGGTGAACACTCTTCGTGAGTTGAGATTAAGTGTTTAGTAGTAACCCCACTACATTCCATGAGCTTACTAAGATAGGTTGGAGTATGAATGCTCTTCATGAGTTGAGATGTGGTGTTCACTGGTTATCCTTAATCAATATATTAAAAAATTTAGAATCCTACTTAAGTTATGTCTAGCACCAAGAGGATACGAAAAAGAGGTGGTTACACTTCGTGATTTGAGATTTTTTATTCTAATGAACCTCTTTAGATGAGTACTCCTCATAAGTAAAGAATGAATTACTTGGTGTCAATCTCCTTATCCATTAACTATGCGCCCGCATTTGTGTAGCTATTAGGAAAGCCATGTAAAAGCTAAAAAGAATGACTTTACTTTAGGCAAGTGAGGATCTGTCATTCTATAGGGGTTAATATCGGGATTTCATGTCTACCTCTCATGCTCTATGGAGGTTAATCTAACTCCCATAAAAAGAATTGATTAAACTAAGTCTTCTAAATGAACGTTCTGCTTAAGGTAGGTGGTGGTATGAGACGCTATCTATCCAGTTCATTATGTAGGACCATCAGAAAGGGAAGACTTGGTGTCAAACCTTATAAATGATTGTACTACATAGGGTAGGTGGTGGTATGGTACGCTATCTACTCATTGCACTAAGTAGGCATTCTGAAAGGGAAGACTTTGCTGTTTTGTTGGGTGTTCTTCTATTGAATTGCTAGTGATTGGGTGCTTGTTATCACGAGGTCAGTATGCCAAAAGTAAAGAAGTCTCGAGGGTCACTTTCCTGTGTATTGAAGGAGGTATGTGAGTACTTCCTTCACGCTTTAACTTAGTCAATCTAGGATGACTTTTGAGGGGAAACTCCTACAAAAATGATGCTTATTCCTTATTGGCAATACTTTGGAGTTTCACAATCTTTGTAGTATCTTTAGTTCACTGTAATCTAGTTTTATGTTAATTTGATCAAGTCATTGTTAAGTTTTCAAATTCAAGGGAAGCCATTAAGAGCACTAAGTTGGAGTAATAGTATGTGATGCTACTCTCACATTTCACTTAGTGTGACCAATAAGTACTATTGGATGAAGGCACTTACATGAAGTTTGTATGAATATATATTTTGTACAAGTATACCTAGGAGTGTGAATTTGATTTCTTTACAAACTAGCCTAAGATTGGTGGTCTTAAGGATCCTTTCGGTTGGACATGAAGGGGGTGTATGATAGGCCCCGTCTTGTCTTACTTTATGGAATCTTAGGATAAATTAGGTTATGAAAACTTCAAGGGAAAAAGGGTTTACATGACTAGCACTATTGTTTTCTGTAATGTTTCTATAAATTCAAAAATGTTGAGATTTTTTGGCTAAGTTTTAAATGATGCTTGTTATGTTTTGTACTACTTTAATTATGAATATTTTACTAAAGTGGGATGAAATTTTATTTTACTACAAAGTCTGTCACGACCCAAATCAGGGACGCGACTGGCACCCACATTTACCCTCCTATGTGAGCTAACCAACCCATCTAAACCTTAACATTTCAAGATATATCAACAGAAAATAATGCAGACAAAGAGAGACCTTAAAAACTCAGTAATTAAAAACAAGTCAATACTATTATTATTATCCCCAAAATCTAGGAAAGTAGCATCAAAGAACATCTATCTCAAAATTACTTAACTAGGAATGTCTAAGAACACAATAACTAAAAAGCCTAGCTAGTCCATGCCGAAGTTCAAGGCATTCACGACTTGAAGAGAAACCAGTCCAAGCTCAGACGCCATTAGCTCACCCTGATGCAGTTTCCGATGAAGTGAAAAGACTGGCTAGTATTGCTATTGAGGTGAAGTTGACAGAACGTTGGCGCATCCCAAATAACAAAGAGGGAAAACATAAAAGTAGGGGTCAGTACAACAAACGTACTGAGTAGATATCATCGGCCAACTCAAATAGGGAACCGTATATATCAATAATAATGTAAATAAACTACATACTCAAATTGTAGCAATAACAACATGAATTCATCAATACTACAAGAGTTCACACATAAGACTCCAAGCATCAATTACCATACTTATTTGGGAATAAGGTTCATTAGATTGAGTATATTCATTATCTTTCAAATTCATTATCTTCTTCCTCTTGTGTCGGTACGTGACACTCGATCCTCTATTTCATCCTGGTGCCGGAACGTGCCTACGATCCTCATATTCTATCCTCGGTTAACGGAACGTGGCCACCCGATCCATACCACTACCTGGTGTCGGAACGTGACTGACACTTCGATCCTCATATTCTATCCTGGTACCGGAACGTGGCAACCGATCCATATTACTATCCTGGTGGTCGGAACGTGAAAACTCCGATCATAATATTCATTTTTATCCTAGCGTACCGGAAAGTGGCACCGGATCCTCATATTCTATCCTGGTACCGGGAACGGGCACCCGGATCCATATACTATCATCCCCACATGGCTGTCGGAACGTGAAGGACACTCGATCCTCATATTCATCTATCCTGGTACGGAACCGTGGCACCCGATCCTCATATTATATCCTGGGTACCGGACGTGGACACCCGTCCATATACTATCCTGGTGTCGGAAACGTACACTCGATCCTATCTTCTATTTTCCTGGTACCGGAACGTGGCCACCCGCGATCATATACTATCCTGGTGTCGGAACGTGACACTCGAGCTATATTCATTCTATCTAGGTACCGGACGTTGGCACCCGATCCCCTAATTCATCAAGCCTTCTTTGACCACTAAGGCAATCATTATTATCATTAGATTAATTTACAAGCCTTCTTTCATACTAAGGCATCATCATTCTCATATATAATTATCAAGTTGACTAGCGGTTCTTTCAAGATTGGATTCAATAGCTTCATTCATGCTTTGTTAATTCATCACAAATGTTATAATCATAACATGCAAGATTACAACTTAAGCACATAGCAGGGTTTACAATATATAAGCACATAATATTCACTATTACGAGTTACTACGAATATCCGTAACATAAACCATAAACCTACCTCCACCGAAAAGAATGAATCAACAAGCTATTTCTCAAAATCATTGCTAACCTCTTCGTCTCTCTTCTCTTTGATCCCGATTCTCCCTCTTCTTATCTGTTCTTTTCTTATTTTTCTTTATTCAAACCCTCATTATTTTACCCTAATTAATAGATATTAAGAATAAAAGATGGCAATAATAACCCACTAATTAACTTAAGTTACCTCTTTTAACCCCCAAGTAATTAGACTTATTAACATTAAACCCCTAAACTGTATTAATTAAGCAGGAAGAGTCAAAAACGTCCCTTAAAACGGTGTAAAAGAAATCCGACCCGCAACGGGATTGCGTATCCCCGTTTGACGGGCCGTCGCCGACTTGCGACGGTCCCGTCCGCTGTCCGCGGGCGCCACAGTGGACTTGTTTAAGTGGATGGCCTGGGACGGGACGTCCGCCTGCGACGGTCCGTCCTGCCACTCCGTCACGACGTTCAGAGAGTCGAATTTTCAGTAAGTACCAATTCCAGATTTTCTAAGTAGTCATGTTTGAAAAGACACATCCACGACGGTCCGTCGTTGCCCGTGACGGTCCGTCGTGGCCTCCTTACCTCTGCCAGTTTTTCCAGAATAAATCTGTTGCTAAAAACAAAAAAAATCGACTCGACAGGTCGCTACCAATAGATACCAATTTAACCCATCGTTCGTCCCCGAAACGATCAAAAGAAGGAAAAACAATGGCGCAAAAGGAGTACCTTGAATCTGTAAAACAGTTTTGTGGGTTATTTTTCTTGCATATAGCCTCCCTTCTCCCAAGTAGCTTCTTCAACCGGTCGATTCATTCCATTTGAAATTTGATGGATGCAATCTCTCTCGCTCAACTTGGAACTTTCTATCTATATAGCACTGTTCTCTTATACGTCAAGTCTCACCAACAACACTGAGTACCAACGGATAAGGTAGTTTCCATCTCCAGGGTATCTTTTAAACATGGGACACATTGAAATACGGATGCACTCCGGGACAGCCCTGGGGGCAAGGCAATTCATAAAGGCCACATCCCCTATGCGTTTAGTACCTCAATGCGTCAAATACCTTGGACTTAGCGTACCTCTTTTTGCCAAACCGCATCACCCTTTCATGGGTGAAACCTTCAACAAGACTGGTTCACCTTCAGAACTCCAAGGTCTCTAACCTTCCGGTCCTGCATACTCCTTTTGTCTACTTTGCGCCCCCGCAGAAGATAGAAGCCTTTTTTCTGCATGCCCTTCAACCTTTCTAACGAATCCCTCAAGCGATCCGGTACCCAAAGGTCTAACCTCGAATGCATCAAACCAACCAATGGGAGATCTACACTCCTTCCCATACAATGCGTCAAATGTAGCCATATCAATACTTGAGTGGCTAAGATATATTGTACGAAACTATGCCAAAGGTAAGAAGCTATCCCCAATGGGCCACAAACTCTATAAAGCATGCGCGACGCATGTACTCAAAACACTTGAATCGTTCGCTCAGAAGACCTTCGTCTGAGGAGGAAGCGCAGGTACTAAGGTCAAAACACTAGTACCCAATTCTGCATGCAATGTTTTCCAAAACTTAGAAGTTAAACTTCGTACCTCTATCTGATATAATGGATAGTGGAACCCATGCAATCGTCGATGATTTTGAGATGTAGATGTGGCGAACTTTCTGCTGTGTAAGTCACCTTAACCGGACTGAAATGACCAGACCTAGTTAATCTGTCCCAAATCACCCCAAATGGAGTCAAAATTTGCCACCAATGTCTTTGGAAGACCCAACCCACCCAAGTCCATGGCAATTTCTCCCCCAATTCCCACTCCGGAAGGGCATTCTTTGATAGGGTTCCTCTGGCCTTTCGGGTTCATATTTCACTGTTTGACAGTTGGACCATGGACAATAAGTCAACAATCTTGCCTTCCTTCTACTCCACAAAAGTGTTGTGTTGGTCGCGATACCATCTTTGTGCACCCGGATGTAAGATACCGTTGAACTATGAGCTTCTTCTTCCATAATTAGTGTTGATTCAAATTCATCAATGCGGGGTACACAACCCTTCCCTTAATCCTAAACACCTTCCTCGTCGATTGTTGTTCTTTAGCCTCTCCTCGCAACACTTTATCTCGGATCGCCTTAGTTTCTCATCATTAAAAATGTTTTCTTAATCTTGGGCGTCAAGAAAAGAAGATCTTGACTCAACACTAGCAAAAAAAATCTCCCTTCCATTATTTCCAAACCTCATTCAAGTTGTTAGCAGAGTCGAACCTCTCTAGCCAATGGGCCGGTCTAGAGGCTGAAAGAGCTAGGACTTCCCATGCTTCCGCCTCTTTCCTACTCCAAGGCATCTGCCACACATTCCCCCCCGAGGGATGATACAAAATAGTGATGTCGTAGTCCTTCAGTAGTTCCATCCATCTCTGTCTCGATCAAATCTCTCTGAGTGAAGCCATACGGTAGACTACGATGATCCGTAGAGACCTCCAACACTTAAACCCAATAAATAGTGTCGCCATTGCTTCAATGGGCAAACACTACCCGGCCAATTCCAAGTCTGGGTGGATAGTTACGGTCATTGCACTTTTAATTGTCTTGAGGCATAAGCAAATCACGTTCTTCTCTTGGCATTAGCCACTGCACCCAAACCCGAATAGGATGCATCACAATAAACAAATGAAGAGTTCGTAACCTCTACCGGCAAGGTGAGGATAGGTGAGGTAGTCAAATCAAAGTTTTGAAGCTTCTGGAACGTGAAAGCATTCTCCACATCATCGAAAATACAAAGGAAACATTTGCTTAGTCAAGTTAGTCAATTGGTACGCAATAGAAGAGAATTCCTTTGACAAAGCGGCGGCGGTAGTTAGGGTAGTAGCTAGCAACCCAACAAAACTCCGATTTCTAACCAATTAGTGGGCTTACCCAATTCTTCACTACTGATCTTAGAAGGAAATCTACCATCCAACATCCGTTCCTTTAGAACCACGTGCCCCAAGAAGGACCTCACCTAGCCCAAAAACTCACATTAGGGAACTTGGCGTAAAGCTTTTTCTCCCTCAAAGTTTCCATACCATTCTCAAAGCTCCTCATGTCCTTTACTCTGGAGTTTATACCAGTAATCATTATAAAATACGATCACAAAGAGGTCCATCCAAATACGGCTAAATATTTCCCGTTCTCAAGCTCACATGAACGCAAGCAGGGGCATCGTAAGACCAAAAGACATCACTACAAAGTTCGTTAGTGCCATACCTGGTTCTAAAAGCAGTCTTGGGCACATCGTGCTCGTATTTTCAATGATGATAACCGGATCATCAAGTCAATCTTAGAGAAGACAACAAAGCACTTGTAATTGATCGAATAAGTCATCAAGTGCGAGGAAGAGGCTTAACTTGTCTATTAATAGTTACCTTGTTTCAACTGTCGGTGTCTATGCACATCCGAAAACTTCCCATCCTTCTTCTTTACAAACAAAACGGAGCACCCCAAGGAGCATGCACTTGGGTCTAATGAAGCCCTTGCAACACACTCTTAGTTGGCCTTTAACGCTATTAAATCCGCGGAGGGCCATTCTATACGTGTGTTTTGTGGGTTATAGAAGAAATGGGGCGTTTTGTACCCGTTCGAGATCAAATACAGAAGGGTCAATATCCTACTGGGGGCCCATACCCGGAAGATATGCAGGAATAATCCGAAAAAACTCCCAGCGGACTACCGAAAAACCGACTCAATTTGAAGCAGACTTGGGTAGTGTCAGATGTGCCAAGAAAGCTAAACACCATTTACTAACCATTTCTTAGCACGAAGAAAGGAGATGATACGCACCGGATTAAGTGTAGTCACCCTCCCACACTAACGGATCTGTCCCAGGCTTGCTAACGTCACCGTTTGAGCATTACAATCCAAGATCGCGAATTGCGGAGAGAGTCAAGTCCATACCATAATTACATCAAATCAACCATCTCTAAGATAACCAAATCTAATAATGTTACTCCCCACAAAGTTCCCAAACAAGACCTATATACCTTTTCAACTACCACAGACTCACCCACCGGAGTAGAAACACGATAGGCGTATCAAGTAATTCCACAATGTAATTTAGACCACTTAGCAAATGAGGAAGATCATAGAAGGTGGAATCCAGGATCAAACAAACGGAAGCATGCAATCACAAACCAGAAGATTACCTGTGATGACAGCATAAGATTTCCTCCGCCTCTGAGTCTCCCATGTAAAGCAATAACAATGGGCCCTTTCGTTTTGTTTGTCCGTTGCCCCTACATGTTGTGATGTGTGGCTCCTTAGGGGGGGGGGGGGCCCATCCTCCCGGCCGTTTTGGTGACCACCATTTCCTCGACCACCACTCCTCCGGAATAACAGCCTCTACAGTGACCCCCTCTGGCCTCTAGCTATTGGGGTCCTATAACTCTGTTTTGGTACAATTCCTTTCTAATATTGTCCAGTCTCCCCACCATCCATAACACTCTCTGGAGTCGGGCATGGTCCCTCTCAGAGAAGTGTTGACCGGTCTGAGGTGGACCCCAACCACAGTCTGTGGAAGACTGAATGGTCGAACTGATTAACCTCCGGAACCTTGGCCTCTCGAGTAAGAACCATTAAACTCACCCCTTTTCGAAACGGCGAATCCGCTCTTGTGGACTGAAACATGTTTGGTGCATATCTGGATAGTGCCCGAAACTTAGCCTCATATGCATTGACGACATCCACCTTGCTCTAGGCTCAAGAACTGTCCCTTTTCCTATCTCTCAAGGTCCGGGAATATATTTTCTTCCATAAACAAGCTCGAGAATTGAGGCCCCACATAGGTGGTGCCTCTGTTGTTTTTGACACTCAACATGTGCCCGCCACCACTTTTTGGCGTTCCCTTGAAACATGGTAACTCACGAAACTCAACACCATAACCGTTCTACTAATACCCCTCTTGTGTAGTAGCTACATGACAGTCAAACATAAAATCGTAAGCATCCTCAGATTCCTGCACCCTGAAGATGGCGGTTTCAATTCAAGAACTTACTGAAAAGTTCATGCTGATATTTGTCATTATAGGCCCATAAGTCAGGCGTGAAACGTGCCTATGTCTTCAATGAGGCATCCATACGAGTGGCCATAGTGGCTGCATGTCGTACCTCTTAACCCGGAAGGTGTTGGTGCGACAACATTGGGTGTGCCTGACCTGATCAGACAACCCACTAGATAGCGAGCACATGATTGATCATGTCAGTGGGGTAGGTGGGGTGCATTTCCTCGTTCTGTACTTGGTCATTCTCCCCATCCTCCCCTTCCCTTACGTCCCTCCTCACGTCGTGTGAGTCACCGCCCTAGCACCAATGGGATAGGCGCTCGCCTCTCCCTCTATAGGAAACGTCCTTCCCGACCTCTACCGCGTCCTCTTTGCCACTTTGCCTTCGGCTACAGTCCCCAGTGGCTGGCTCGATGCTCTTGTCTTGCTGATGTTGATGTTGCGTAGTCGTTGCCTCTAGTGCTAACCATCTTCTAAATAGGTGAAATGGTCAGATACCAATTTGTATCACTAGATACCATTTGTATCACCTAGATCCCAATTGGATCCCAAGTAATAGCACGAAAGAAAAGACAGAAAGAATTGGAATTTTCCTAAGTCTTATAGCCTCTCAAAGAAAAGTACAGGGTCCCCCTACCGTTCTTTAAGAACCTACTAGACCTGTTCTGTGGGAATGAGACCAACGAACCTAATGCTTCTGATACCAAGTTTGTCACACCCAAAACCGGCCGCGACTGGCACCCACATTTACCCTACTATGTGAGCGAACCACCAATCTGAACCTTAGCTTTCAATTTTCATGTCACATAAAGCAATGCGGAAGACTTAAACCATAAATAAAAGACAATTCAATAACTTCTAAATTCACCATCCTATTAATTGCCCCAAATCTGGAAAGTCATCACCACAATAACATCTAAAATCATTTAACTAAACTAAGAGTATTCTAGAAGCTAAATTAAATAAAATCTAGTCTATGCCGAAACTTCAAGGCATCAAGACATGAGGAGAATATCCAGTCCCAGATAGAAGCATTAGCTCACCCTGAAGATCCGGTGTGACGAAAGACTGCTTGAACTACTGTTGAGTCCGAAGATGACGGCCACGTTTGGCTGCACTCCACAATAAACAAAAGAAAACATAAAAGTAGGGGGGTCATACAACCCAAGTACTGATAGGTAATCATCGGCCAACCAAAATACGAAACAATATTCTCAGACAACATCTAAATCAATAATATTCTTACATGTGTTAGCAACCGTACAAACGAGAAAAAGCATTTATATCACCGATCATAATCTATGAGGACTCACGCCTCCATGCCATAACTTTGTTTGGGATACATGTTCTTTAATTGGAGTATATTAGTAATCTTTCAAGATTCATTTAATCTTGATTCCTCTTGTTTCGTACGTGACACTCGATCCCCACTACTATTTTGTCTTACGTGACACTCCGATCCCATACTACTATGTGTCGGGAAGTGTGACACTCCGATCCCCCTACTACATGTTCGGAACGTGAACACTCCGATCCCCTAGTCAATGTGTCGGTACGTACACGTCCGATCCCTACATCTACGTGTCAGTTTCGTGGACACCCGTCCCACTAATTCTTATGTGTCGGTATGTGAACTCCGATCCCCTACATCTACTGTCGGTTCGTGACACCCTCCCACTAATTCTTTTGGTCGGTATCTTGACACTCCGATCCCCTAATCTCATTCTATTTTAATTCATCAAGCCTTCTTTTTAACCAAGCGTCATCATCCAGAGATTAGGTTCATATCAAGATTTGGGATTCAATAAAGTTTCATCATGCTTGTTCATCACAATCATATATATAACATCACTCATGCATACACACAATTAAGCATAAAGAGACTCTATAATACTGCCCAACACATATCCCTCGCTATTAAGAGTTTTACTATGAATAGTGTAACAACCATGAACCTACCTCCACCGAAGAACGTGATCAAGCAGCAAATTCCTCAATGTCTTGTTGTCCCTCTTCTTCCTTCTCTCTCTCTCGTTCTCCTCTCTTTTTCTTTCTGTCTTTGTTCTTTTATTTTTCTTATTCAAACCCTCTTTCTTGTTTACCCTAATTAGTATGTGGGGTAATTAAGAATGACAGAGGCAATAGTAACCCCTATAACTTAAGGTTACCTCTTTTAACCCCGCGTAATTAGACTTATTAACATTAACCCTCTAACTTTATATTTAAAGCGTAAAATAGTCAAAAACGTCCCTTAAACTGTAAGATGAAATTCGACCCGAACCTGGGATTGGCGTAGCCCGTGACCGGCCGTCGCGCCTCGACGGTCCGTCCTGCTGTCTGTCGCATGCAAAGAGACTGTTTTTATGGTGGATGGCCTTGACGGGCCTCGAGCCCTGCGATGGTCCGTCCTGCCACTCCGTCCGACGTTCATAGAGTCGATTTTCAGTCCCAATTTTCCGATTTTTCTAAGTTGTTTTGAATGACACCTCCCGACGTCCGTCGTGCACGTGACGGTCATCGTGGCCTCCGTCACCTCTGCCAGTTTTTCCAGAATAAAATCTGTTGCTCAAAACGACTAAATTGGTCATTACACTTAACCCTATAACTTGAATTAGTTATGAAGTATATATGTATCTTACGATTGTTATATGATTGAAAGGTAGTTATCATGATTATAATGAATTGTTTAAAGTGAAATGTTCACTCACTTGCTAGTTTTTTGTAAACTGAAAGGACTGTTTTCAACTATGAACATATATGAGCTATTATGATAAGATGTTTATATAAGGGTCTACTAAGGCTAATGTGAACTAATGTGATAACTAATAAGATTACTAAAGGGAATATATTGTAAACACCGAAAGGGCATGTAAATGAGATGGAGGTCTCACATTAAGAAGGTATCAATTCCCAAGATATGTGTTGTATCATGAGATTGAAAATATCACATTTAGCGAGTTAGGGTTTCTAGTAACAATCTCTTTGCACCTTAGATATGTTCACACATAGGATTTTATCTTAGTGGGCCCACCTAGATAGCTATGTATGGAAGGTTACATTTTCGAGAAGTGCTAATCCTCTATTTTTGGTATGGGAGTAGAATACTAGATTCCATGTAGATCACATGGTCTAACGTCGGTTATTACATCCCGTTTCTGTAAAGTAAAAGTAAATGAATAAAGGAAATGTATGAAATCTCATTACGGCTTTCTTGAGGGGTTTCTACATAGTTTGAAGGAGGGTGTGGGACTTCTCTTACACTTTGCTCTTGTGGGATCCTAAGAGGTGGTTGTAGCAGTGTTCTTTTGTGATTCTATTGATTACGGCTTGTGTATGTTGAGTTGTGTATGGGATGTAAGAATATATGATGTAATGATGAAATATGATATTAGGAATGTATATGTGAAGTGGGTTGCTTAATGTGATGCTTCTCTTTGGATAGGGTTATGAACTAGTATTTCTTGGGTATGGTTACAACCCTCAAAATAAATTGGGTTAAACTAAATACTATAATGTGCGTCATGAATTAATAAGGTTTTAAAATGTTGAATATTATCATTAGAAGTCTGTTTGAAGAGTTAGGAAGTCAAACATCAAAGAACGACCATGACGTTTTGAAACTAGTCGTTGTGTATGCTAGTGTGACTTAGTAAATTTTAGGTGTTGTTTGGTGTGTACATTGATAGGAGAGTACTATAAAACCTGGATTAACATGTTTAGAGGTGATACGTCTAGGTAAGAATCCCCAAGGACCACCCTAAGGGTCCTTGAGGAGGACCCAGACCATTGCAAGAAACTACCAAAGAGCAGTTCAATCAACGACCATCAAACCATGTTCACCTATTAAATTGATTCCCCGCCGATTGGAGGCATGGATCCACACTTATTTGTGGGATCTTATCGCCCAAGTTTTTTTTCTATGATGAAGACGGTACCCCAGTAGGAATCCCCGTCGATTAAATGATGACCAGTAGTTTAGGCCTCCAATCTTCCTTTTGATATTGGCCAAGGTGTGGGCAAGTTGGGAAGTTCACTCAATGTCCTTATCAAGTCCTAGACAATTATTTTGAGTCTTTTTTTTTTTAGTTAGGACTCTAAAATTTTGACTTATACCTCAATAATCTAAATCAAGACCACAAGATTAAAAGAAATTCTCTTAAAACTCCATTGGACCTTGAAGTCAAGTTGAATCTTGGGTTGGAATTCTTTATTTCTTTTTCAATCAATTTCGTTGGATTTCATCAATTAAAGTAAGGTGATTTCATCCTTTATTCTTTTCTCATTCAAGGAGCCTATTCAAAAAGTTTTTGAAAGTTCTTCCAAAACCATAAAATTTTTATTTTTGAAATCTTAGCATGAGTAAGTGCATGAAGATGTTTAAATAATTGTTTTATGAAATAATTGATGTCAATTGGTAGTTTTAATATCAAAACTTCTATGAACCCATGTAGATCTTGAATTCCTAATTTTGGCTCTAAAGCGGGTGATTTGATAATGGCTTAATCTTATTTAATTCATGTGTAAATTGTATTGGGATATTAAATATTGTATTGATCAATGTTAGAATTGTTCATAGATTGCTTTATAATGTTGATTTTTATATTGAGTATTGTTGGATCATCGATATAGATGGATTTTTGGCTTAGTAATTTGTTCATTATCATTGGTAAGAATCTCCTATTATGTGGATAGATTTAAAAGGATAAGGAATGTTCATTATTGATATGGGAAGGTGGTTAGATTACCTAATTCCTTTTTATACTATATAATTGATATTGAATTGTGGTTGATTCGTATAGTTCACTTATAGTGGCATTGTTTAATTGTCAAATACGTTATGAACATAGCCTTGTCGGCATTTTTTTGTGAATTATAGTATCATCATGTTTTATCTTGTATAGATGAATAATGTGAAGGATTATATTGAGTCTTGATTAGTACTCTTAGGTCCCTCTTCTTGACACATAAAATCTTATATTTTGTGATCTCTTTACTTGGTTTGTTTAGGCACCCTTTTTATGTATGTGTATGAATAAATGAAAGAATGAACTCTTAGGATCGGTAAACCTAAAGTACCTTCGATTCTATGAAAGACTTAGTAATATTACCTTCTCTAATACGCGTAGGGAACAAATTACACTATAAGAATAAAAGCAAATTAGCGTGAGGATATGATTGTGGTAGTAGATCTACTTGAGAATGACATTAGAATAAAAAGAATCTCTTGATTTCCCTTAACCATGTGTCAACATGGGATGATCAAAGTTCTACCTTTGGTAAGTACAAGGCCCTTATAATACCGGATTCCATACCAATCTAGTATTGTCTATATAAATTAATGTCTAATCTCAGCATATGGGATGTACATTCTAGTATTGGGTAGGTAGGATGAGTTCCCTTTGTCTTCCAAGACCATTAAATGAAGTACTCTAACTGATTAATTGTCTCTTATATGGCTTAAGTAATGATGTTGACTTACTTAAAGAATGTTGAACAAAAATGTTCTTATCTAGGGTATCTTTGAGGATTACTTAGGTAGTGTTGAAGAGGGTGTATTGGAGGTTTTTTAATGTCTTACAAAGGTGAGTCTTAGAGTAACCTTAGATAGTCTTGAGGATCAATTAGGTGTGTGTGAAGTGGTTGTATAGGTGGCCACTTCATATCTTACTTAGGTGGGTCTAAGGATAACCTTTTGTAGGAGGTCTAAATGCTTATATGGATTCTATGTGATTATGGTTGTATGTTGTGGATTACTTGAATGTGTATTACTTATGAATATATACATGAAGATGGTTCCTATACTTGTTGTATGAGGAATCTATCAAAAGAGCATGAAAAATATGTTTTAAAGTAAATGTCTGTTTTTTACATGGTTTTCTTGGATGTTCCTATTCTTAGTACATTCAATGTGGTAATTCCATATGTTTATCTATTTGTACAAGTGTTGCTGGCAAATAAATATTCTCTTAGAGTTTGAAGCTTGGGAAATATCATTCTTATAATTTTTGTCTATCCTCATATGTTCGAGGTAATGGCTTATGTTTTAGTTTTTTTTTCTAAAAGACTTTTTAATAAACTATAGTTTCTTTCAAAATTGATGTAAGGGTTGTGAACCAATGATATTGTATGTGTTTGAGATGGTTATGATGAGACTTAGTCATTTCTTATATTCTTTTTAGATTTTGACTATTGTTGTGAAAAGTTTTAATTTCACACTACTTTTCATATATATGCTATGAAAGATGTCTAATGGTTTGTATACGACCTCTTAGAGATCGAATACGCTGTGTAACTTCTAAGGTATACCCTTGGGTCGCTACAAACTTGTTATTAGATATAAGGTTATGAAGTAGTCTTTAGGATTTAAAATCATATAAAAGCCACGTATAGTAGAGTCTTGTTCATAGGCGATGTGTCGCGGCACATCTATGAGCAAGAGGCTATAGGACGATAGAAATTTTAATTTCTTCATTATTCCTGTGTTCTGACATAGAGTTGAGGTTTCATGTCAATTTTTCTAATCTATTCCCTTGTGTTTACAGGATATGATTTCAAGAAGGATGCCGAAAAGGAGAGTTGATGTGTAAGTGGTGAATGTGGGAGTTCCTCCCCAAGGTGGACAAGTTCCCCAAGATGGAAAATCTCCCCAAGGTATTCAAGTTCCTCAATGTGAATAAAAAGTCGCTATAGTTAATCAAGGGAATAATGTTCTAGTGGTTCCCTCGGACATAAGTAATGGGGAGGTTAGAATAGGTCTTTTACCATAGATCGAGCCATGATGGCTCAAGCAAATAGAGAGGTGGGACCTAGGATAAAAGCTCTTGAAAGTACCATGACAAAAGGTTGAGGGAATTTATGAGTATGAATCCCCCTACCTTTCTTTGTTCTAAGCTAGTTTTTGATATAGGGGTGACTTCTAGGGAGAAAGTGGAGTTGGCTTTATACAAATTGAAAGACTAAATGAAACGACAATAGGTCGGGAGACACATAAAATGCTCCTAAACATAGAGACATACTATTAAGCATCCATAACCTACACTTTGTGTAAAACATAGAGAAGAATGAAGTTAGTACAATAATGCACTAAGTATGGCAACCATGCAAAAACATGCATTTAAAAGGGACATTTTCTTGAAATCATGCTTGAACCCTTTTGTGAGAAATATTTATAAAACACTAAAACAATAACATTTACACAATTTTTATACATTATATAGTAATATTCAAAGGAAATAAATCATATAAAATCATACATAGAATTCAAGTACAATTTCGGTCACTTTATAGTAACCTATTTGCACTTTAAAATGAACATCTTTTTTTTTATTTCTCAACTTCCTAAGTATCCCTCTAGTGATACTCGGTGCAATGCATCACACATACCACCATAAGAATATAGCATCCCACAAGACACTCTCTAGTCTAAGACCCTAAAAGCAATACAATGAACAATTGGCAGTGACCTTACTCACAATTCTATTCTAAGTCTACTAGTGCAATTTACATGTGAAGTCCCATGACCTCACACATTCTTAGTAAACCTATCATAAGATTAGAAGCATCAAAACATATATTTCACACTTCAATCATACTACTGTAGTAAAATATATGAAACTCAAATAGAACACTAATTCACATAGTAAATATGACCAACATCATACACATAAGGAAATACCTCAATATATAAAAAAAACTACAAAAGCCATGCATAAGAAAAATACACATATACACATGCATTAGAAAATTTTCCTAGGATTTCCCTCAACAGATAGTTCTGGAATGCATAGGTGAAATCCCATACCCCCAACTACATTAAGCAACTACCCTTAGGTAATCTAGTTAGGGTACTTATTTTATTTCCATTGTCCCTTTTATTTTAGGGAACTATAGCTTTAACCGACACTAAGACCATGGGTGGTAAAAAGAATTTGATGCTGTAGAGACTTATACCAATGGGTGAGGGCTATTGTGACCTACTTTCCTACAATCGGAAGGGACACCCCTCAACTTTAAGTTCTCTCGATGCTAAGTTAAGTTCCCCTTTTTATTAAGAAGACTTTATTAATGTTACTTCATACAAATATAAGCTTTTGTATTGACTCCTCATATGTTTAGCTCATAGGTTATATATGAGATTTCATCAACCAAAATCATGTAAGAAACCCTTTCACATGGACATATCATATGTAAAGCACCATCTAGTTTAAGGTAGATTTGACACACCTTTCAAGTCCCCTCCATTGACTAGATCATCATACATGTGTGTGCGTGAAAGCCTATATATGAGCAGCCCTTTCACATAACACATTAAGACCACATATGTTCATACATTCATAATAATGCCTTCATATTCATGTACATAGAAAACCGAACCTAGGAATTATCCTATTAAAACACACATGTGCAATCGGTAGACAACGTCCCATACCCTTGCCCATACTAGTACACCTATCAACTCATCCTAGTTAAGGTAATACATAACATGATCACAGACATAAACATTACATGCATAGTAGTAGATACAATTGCATATGAGAATATCTTTCATTAGAAACCATGAACGCACACTACTTGTATGCATGCATGATGTACAAGTGTGTGTTTACATTGGTCAACATCATCACACAATGTCTATCAACATCACATTGAGTCAGCCACCATCTTCGGACCACAATAAACATTCAAGAATAGACCACACAACATCATTTAGCATAGAAGACAAGCTAACTACCACACTTGCACATAAGGCTCCTAACTATGGCTAACAAAATATTCATGTAGGGGTATATAGGTAATGGGACATTAACCATTTATACTCAATTAAGGCAGGACCTAATAAAACCCCACCACACTCATACATATACTTTTAATATGAGCAATACAACCTAGATCATAACTAGATAGAAAAACTAGGAAAAAGCTTTACATAGGGAGAAAGTCACCAAGACATATTCTTAGTATAATTGACTTCAAGGCCATGATCACATCACATATGTATTTACAATAAATTAAACACCGCCACCACAAGTGGATCATACCACACAATTCCATACAAGGCTTCATAAACTAGCAATTCTATTGAATAGTAGAGAAAAAGAGTCATTCTTACCTATTTATCTACCTTTTATCCTTATTGATCAATACCCATATTTCGTCAACTATTTATATTTATGTCAGCAGCTACAAGTATATTTTAAATACAATAATTCCTACATTCATGTATTATAAAGTCATGATTATAGTGTGTACATTACATTCTTCAAGATTACAGTGAGTACATTACATTCATCAATCGCTAGGAAGTAAAGTAATGTATATCAGTCACCAATTTCCCTAGCATTGATCAGCAATCATAGTTCATAAATAATATAAATCTAATATAGTATCTAAAGATATAATATCATAAGCTAAAGCATGCTTAGCCTATGCTAGAATTGAGATTACATCATGCACATTACAATATCAATTTATATGCTTGAAGAATAGAGATCAATCCTTACTAATTTGATTTTATTTAGTCACATTTGATAAATTAAACCTAATTTATAAACATATTACAATGTAAGCACTAGGTAAGAAAATTCATAATTATCGAGTCACATAACAACCATTCTACTATCCAGATCACAAGATACTACATTATGGACTAGCCTTATTCAAACCTTCAAACATTCATCCTCATTGTTCACTCATCATTAATTCACCATCAATAAACATGCTAGGCATTATATAAAATCAATTCCACATGCTATAATCATAGTTAAATAAACATAAAATAAAGATCATAAAGTGAACATATAAGTTAAATCGTAAGTTGAAGGGACCATGGGTTCATCATGCAATTAGATTGAAATTAACGTAATTATCAACATAATAACATCAATTCATCACGAGGAAGCCTTGAAAAATGTTTTGAGAAAGAAGTCATGGCTAGATTCATGAAAGAGAAATTTTAACACGAACTTGCATTGAAAACATTGTAATGAACTCTCTAGGTGTAAGATTATTTACAGATGAAGGATCACCATACCTCAATGTAGAAAAAAAAACCTATAAAATTGATGAAGAACCCATGGGAATCCAAGATCCATACTATTCTTGTTCTTCACCTTCATTGGAGGTTCTAGAGAGAGTTTGGTTGGAGAGGGAACTCTAATTTTTCTGAATAGGATTGGGAATGGCGTTGTCACATTTTCATCACTTAAATACAACAAAAAATAACCAAATAAACCAACTAGGTTCAGTTAACATGTGGCGTGAATTTCCAATTCACCTCTTATTGAATCAGAATGCAGGCAGTAAAGTTGTAGTCTGCATCGACTATTGGGTCTAAGTTGGTTCTCCCGATTTTTTGCCTTTCAAAAGGGAGGCCCATACACGGACAGGGGGGATGGGGGGAGACTATCCTCATTACTTCCCTCTGGTACAGTCGACGGGGCATTATCTATTCGACGAGCCTTCCTATTGGTCTGTCATTTGCGACTGCAACTGCTTCCTGGGAGGCTAAGCTCACACTTACATATTTGAAGCAATGTCTCCTATCGACGTGGTGTCGATTGAAGAACGAGGCATCAGTTGAGCTCGTCAATTGAGACTTCCAAAGTAGTTTCTCCGCAACATTTGGGGCCTCATTTTGACTCTCTTGCGGTGCCCTTGGGGATTCGTACAAAGATGTTTTAAAAATAAATATAAAACTTAAAAAATCAAGGACATTCATCATTTGTTTCACCCAAAACAAATACTTGCAAAACATCCAAACATACTAGGCTGACATTAGGTCCGAATTTAGGGCCTTTTGCGTGGCCCTTATGGAGTCATACCTCGACTTTCCCAGTGTAAATATACACATTAAGATTTCAAGGACCTTGCAGATCAGTTTCACTAAAACTAAACACTAGCAACACATCCAAACATGGTACGTACGCTCAAGTCACAGATGCATATCTAAAGGGCTAACATTCAAATATCTTTGACGTTTAATGATTGCAAGAAGTGGCTTGTCTGCGACCACTAAAAGGTCAAGGACGCTGATTGTGATTCGAGTTGTAGAATCTGGGTCGTGAAAAACATTGTATCAAAGCATTAGGTTAAATATCAAAGGCATCATGCTCATATCAACGACGTTAAGTAGTTTTTAAGTTATGCTAGTGAAGTGCACCACTATCATGAATTATAGAATGCATCAAGCTTATGAAATTTTCCCTTCTTCTATTGATTATCAAGTTATGTGGAATTGTGACATAATTATGTCATTAAGAATATAACTCTCTTCTTGTATCTACGTGTCGATAATGAATATGAGGAGAAATGTAGGAAGGAGGGTAGGTGAGGCAACTACATTACGAAATCAAGATCCTCCTTAATCACCAGCTGTTGCTTATAAAGTTCCTCTCAAATCCTGTTGGATTGACAGATGGTGAAGTGAGGAATGCTTTGCTACAGATGCCACAAACCATCACTAGTAAGGCTCAAGCCATCACAGCACAATCCGCGAGACAGGGCGCTCCAAGAGAGAACCCTCATGCTAGCACCATTGCAAGAAGGATGAGGGATTTCACAAGAATGAATCCTCCAGTGTACTATGGATCAAAGACAAGTGAGGATCTGCAGGGGTTCGGGGTTATAGTCAACAAGATTCTTTGTTCTATTGGAGTAGATGAGGAGGCAAAATTAGAAGGGACTGCATATAAACTCAAGGATGTGGCACAAATTTGGTACCGGATGTGGGCTGATAGCGGAGCCCATGGAGATGTTCTCATCACTTGGGATGTTCTTTAGACTTCCATTCTGGAGAGATTCTTCCCCAGAGAGCAACGAGAAGAGAAGGTTGAACATTTCATCAACCTTAGACAAGGAGGTATGTAAGTCAAGGCGTATTGCTTGAAATTTTTTAAACTATGAAAGTATGTTTCTTCTCTGGTGGAAAAAAGAATGGATGAAATGAACAGGTTTGTGACTGACGTGTCGAAGGATTTAGTGGAAGATTTTCAGGCAGCCATGTTGCATGATAGCATCTATATGGGCAGGTTGATGGTGCATGCTCAGCAAGTGGAAGAGAGTCATCGTAAGAGGAGAGTTCAATAAAGCAAGAAGCCTAAGACTGTGGATCAGACTGTTTCCAGCTCGGGTAGGGGCTCATTTGGAGTCCAGAACAAGCCTAAGTTCAACAGACCTTTATGTAATCTGCTTCTTCACGGACTTCGAATGCCAAAGTGAATGAGTCTGGCCCAAGAAAGGGCAATGATCGGAATGTCTAGTGAAAAATCAAGTTTGTAGTAAATGTGGACATCCTCATTGAGGTGAATGTTTAGTAGGTACTAACTCCTGCTTTGGGTGTGGCAAGACTTCACAAATGGTTTTATATTGTCCTGAAACGATTAACAAGGCCAAGGCAGATGCTCAGCCTCGGCTGAATGCAAATGTTGCAGGTGAACATCGTAAGAGGAACCACTTTTATGTGCTGAAAGGTAGGGAAGAGAAAGAGAAGTCAGCTTATGTAGTCACGATATGTTTTTACACAAAGGGAGTTGAACCTTCATTAGAAGACATGTCTAGAACTACTCAAAGATTATGACATTAGTATTTATTATCACTCTGTTAAGGACAGTGTAGTTGCTGATGCGTTGAGTCTATTCAGCATGTGCAACATTTCTCATATTGATGCAGAGAAGAATGAGATGGTTAAAGATGTACACCAATTGGCTATATGGGAGTACGGCTGGTAGACGCAAAATATGGGAGTGTTTCGATTCACTCAAGTTTTGAATCCTCATTTGTTGTAGATTTTAAAGCCAATCAGCATCTCTACACAAATATTCATGGAGTTGAAAAACTCAATATAGATTATGTTGAATGAATAATTTTATCTAGGAGGGGATGGTGTACTTAAGGACTAAAACATATTATGTATGCCCATTGTTTATGGTTTGAGGTCTAATGTATTTGCAAAAGCTCTTAGTTCCAAGAATTCCATTCATCCAAGTACAACTAAGATGTACCAAGACCTTAAAGAGGTCTATTGGTGTGAAGTCACGAAGAGAGATATCTCTAAATTCGTGGAAGATTGTGCAAGTTGCCAACAGGTTAAGGCCGAACACCTTAAGCCTAGGGTCTCACTCAGAATATTCAGATTCCAACATGGAAGTGGGAGGCTATAAATATGGATTTTTTGTTTTTCATCCAACTACTTTGAAACAACATGATTCCATTTGGGTTATTGTTTATATAATGACAAAGTCCGCTAACTTCAAACTTGTGAAGTCTATTTACAAGGCTAAAAATTATGATAAGCTTTATATTGAGGAGATAGTGAGATAGCACGGATTCCTCTGTCTATCATCTCGGATAGGGGAGCCCAATTTACATCTAATTTTTTATAATATTTCCAGAAGGGATTGGGTACAAAGGTAAAGCTTAGTATTGCTTTTCATTCACAGACGGGTGGACAAGAAGAGGGTACCATCCTGACCCTTGAAAACATGTTGAGAGAATGTGTTATTGACTTCAAGGAGAGTTGGGATGATCACTTGACACTGATAGAGTTCTCTTACAATATGTAACAACCCTAAAAATGAATATGCTAAGTAATGTCTAAAGTATCTAGAATGCCTATATTAGACCGGGTTCACACAGATTGATGCGCGTAGAACCGGACATTTGAACCTCTGCAACAGCCAAGCAAACTATCTTGGTGACTTAGTTGAGCTAGTAAAGGTGGAGACCAGCCATGTAGTGTAACCAAATATGAAGATTTACCCGGATGAGTCTTAATCGGACTTAAAAAAGGGTAATTTTATGTTTTGATGGTCTAAAGGTAAAATGGTTTTTTCTAGGAAAAGGGTAGTATTGTAATTACCATAATTAATTAATTAATTAGTTAATTAATATTGTGGAGGGGCGATTCATGTAGGAAGGGCCGCAATTGAACCTTTGAGCGAAATCTTGCTCCTTCCGGGTTCGAAATTTGGTGAACTAATGATTTAATTGATTTATTTTTTTAGTGAATTAGTCAAATTAATTAATAATTAATTTGCTTATATAAATAAAGTAACATCATATTCTTAATAAATAATAATAATAATAATAATAATAATAATAATAATAATAATAATAATAATAACAATAAGGAGGAGTCCTAGTTTGACTAAGTCTCCACCTAACCCTCCTAATCCTAATCCTCTCATTTTCACGTCTCTCACTCTCATTCTCACGTTTTTTATCACCAAAAGAACTGAAAATAATATTTCTTCACTCGTGAAGAACTTACACACAAAAACTCAAACGAAAAGGTAGGTTAAAAACGAAAAATCAACAACATTCATCTGGATTGGGTTTTTGATTTCTGTTGTGAGGCAGTGGTGTCGTGGGAAAAAGAAGCATTTAAACAAGTGTTGAGCGAAATTAAGGTAAAAGTTTTCTTATCTGTTAGTCCCTTTCCTTAGAGACCCCTAAGTTAAGTTTAAATTCCAATGGTGAACCTAAGGTTGTCCCCGTTGAATACCCCTATCAATAGATCCTTTGGAAGATTCAAAGTATGTGTTGGTATGTCTTCTGGTATATGATTTAAGGGATGGTTGTGATTAAATATTTGAATGTGTATTCGGAAATTATATAAGTTATGACAGATGTGTTCCGGGAAAGTGTATTAAGTTAACTGTTTCTGCATGTGTGTGCTGTGAAATAACTTTGTTTTGCTGGCTGAAATTTGCATTTTAAAATATTGTATTTTATGTGTACTAATATGTTAAAAGTGTGATGTTCATATAAGAGTAATGTTGGTGAATAAATGTCACATAAAATATTCCAAGAATCAACAGTAAAAAATTAAAGAAAAACAAATTGAAAGTGGACCAAATTTCATGTTTGCTAGAAATGTTGGTCTAGACTTATATTTTTGAGTTGGAGCTATGTTTTAAAATTTTATTGAAAATGTCATGTCATTCAGGATTGAAACCAAGTCCTCACCTAATGCAAATTATATAAAAATTTCATAAGAAAAATTAAAGGAAAAGTAAATGTGGTGAGTGAGGATTGAACCCACAACATCCTGAATAGATGATAGAGTTGGTAGAAAAATAAAGGAGAAAAATAAAATGAGATGAGTGGGGATTGAACCTACAACCTCTTGAATGGATGAGAGATTTAGTAGAAAAATAAACTAAGGTGAGTGGGGATTGAACCCACAACATCTTGAATAGATGATAGAGTTATGAGAAAAATAAAGGAGAAAAATAAAATGAGTTGAGTGGTGATTGAAACCAACCACCTCTTGAATAGATGTGATAGTTAGGAGGAAAATAAAGGAGAAAAATAAAATGAGGTGAGTGAGAATTGAGCCCACAACATCTTGGATAGATGAGAAAGTTAAGAAAACAATTATGCGAAAAAGAATGAGCTTGTAGGGGATTGATCCCACAACCTCTTTACCTTAAACGAGAAACAGGGGAGGGAAAAGAAAGTAAATATTATGTGGGTGATTGGGATTGACTTAATGTCCCCTAAATGAGAAATATGAAAGTACCATGTTTAATATAATATAAAGTGTTGCTTAAGGGATTCCAAATCGGGTTTCCTTGCCCAATTCCGTATTGACACATAAGTCGTACATGAAAAAATAATTGATTAATGCTGCCTCTAAAGATCGAAATCAGAATCTTGGCATACCAATAAGATGCACAAGTCATGTATCAAATATTCTTTGGTAATTATGAGTCACTTAGACGAATTATGAATGAAATCATTGGGATTTCTCTTATCTAAGGTATGGTATCCATCCTTGAACTCTCTTAAATTAAAGGAGTCCCTTCTAATAAATTTTCAAAAAGGATTTTCGACCCTAGTTTCTTTTATCTTCAACTCTCATTAAGGATCTTCCATGAAAATTTTTGAATGACATAATAATAATGTTTCTAATGTTAGTTGATGATTTTATGGTCAAAACTTCAAAGAAAACATGTTAAATATTTTCATCAAATGTTGGCTTAAGAAATGGCTTTAATGAGCTTAATTTTGTAGTCTTTGATCTTTCCTTTACTTATGTGTTATTAATGTTTAGATAATGACCTAAGGGATAACTTATGATGCATTAATGAGTAAAATTTCTATAGGTGATGGAAGCTTGGATTAAAGAGTATGTTGGTTTTGTTTTTTAAGCTTTAAATATGAAATAGTCTTGAGTGGTATGGTCCACCTTCCAGATGGCGGTGTATACTTGATGAAATTGATTATACTTATTATGTATTATGATTGTGACTTTAATGGCCTAATATATGAAATTAAGTGATAATTAAGATGGTTCTTGTAGTGTGTATTATGAAGTTTGAATTGCATGCTTGACTTAGATTATGACTCAATGAAGTATATGATTATGTGAAGCATGTAAGGTGTCTGATTCGATGAATGAAGAACTAAATCATGTAATAGAAGTTCATATATGAAATGATGCATACATGAAAGAAGTGCTCACAAGTACACATACACTTAAATGAATGTATGAAGCTAAGTGGAGTAAATAGAGCAGTTTTGAGGTGGACACTATTTATGAGTTGAGATTAAGTAGTTAGTAACAACCTCACTACATCCTAAGATATTTATAAGATAGGTCATAGGATGAATACCCTTCGTGATTTGAGATGTGGTGTTCACCATTTATCCTTAACCTATAGTAAATAATGTTTAGAATCTGAGGGGGTTATGTACATCACCGAGAGGATATGATGAAGACGTGGTTACACTTTGTGAGTTGATATGTTGTATTCTAGTGTACCTCTTTAGATGAGTACTCCTCGCTAGTAGAGAATGAGTTACATAGTATAAATATCCTTATCCCTTATCTATGCGCCCGCATAGGTGTAGCTATTGGGCAAGCCATGTAAAGGCTAAGAGAATGACCTTACTCTAGGCTAGTGAGGATCCCTAATCCGATAGGGGTTAGTATCGTCATTCCATTTGTATATCTCATAGTCTATATCAATTAATCTAACTCCCACAAAAGTAATGAAAAATCTATGTCTTCTAAAAGAGTGTACTATTTAGTGTAGTTAGAAGAGTGGGACTCTATTTATCCATTGCACTAGGTAAGTATTCCAAAAGGGGAGTCTTAGTGACTCTTATGTGAATTTAATGAATTAAGTTTCCTTAAAGAACATACTACTTAAGGTAGGTAGTGGAATGAGACGCTATCTATCCATTACACTAAGTAGATCTTCTAAAAGGGGAGTGTTGGTGCCTAGGCTTTTACAAGAATGTCCTACTTAGGGTAGATGGTGGTATGGGACGCCATCTACTCATTGAACTAAATAGGAATTCCGAAAAGGATGTCTTGATGGGTTGTTTGGATATTTTCTAATGTCTTGTCATTGAGTGGGAGCTTTTTATACCGCGGTTAGTAAGCCAAAAGGGGGTACTCTTGAGGATCACTTTTGTTTCTATTGAAGTATCCATATGTGTACTTCTTTCATGTTTTACCTTGGTGAATCTTAGGTTAATCTCTAGTTAGGTAAACTACGGAAATGAGTTCACTTCCTCTTTTATTTGGCCTTGGGAGTTCACTACTTTGGAATAAGCTTAGTTACTGTAATGTCTAAAATAAGTTCACTGTAATATGTAAAGGTTTACTGTAAAGTGCCTTCTTTTTATGAAAATTATGGAAATCCTTATCTAATTATTAAATGATGTTTATTATGTTGTTTTACTTTTATATTCATGATTTCTCTACTTCATTGACATGAAAATGTGTCCATTAAAATGTCCCTATTGCATGTTTTTGCAAGTCATACTTAGTACATTCTTTTGTACTAAAACCATACTTTTCTATACTCTATATGTACGGGTTGGAATATCTTTGGAAGACTTGAAGGTGACTCTTTGGAAATCTACTCTCTCATGATTTGGTATATCCTCATATATTTGAGGACATAGTATATGTTTCCTAGTTTTATTATTAAGACATATTATATATTTCCTTTCAATGTAAAGGGTCATGTCCCAAATATATTTTTTCGTATCCTTAAGTTGGATTGGGACGATGACATTCTCTAAATATTTATGAAAGACTAGTTTTTTATTTAATGTCTTGAAAAGTTTTAATTTTGCACTTCTTTTCATACCTTATGTAATGAACAATAGTTAAGGTATTGTACAAGACCCCATAGGGAAAAGTAAGCCCGTTCATGACACAAGGGTTCTCCCTAACTTCTAGGACGTACTTTTGGGTCGTGACAGATATAGTCTATGTTTTTATTAATTGTAATATTAAGACTCATTATTCATTTTTCTTTCAATGTACAGGTTTGTGTCCCTAAGATATTCTATTGTTTCTTTAGATTGGCTTGTGGCGATGAGATTCTCTAAATAATTATGAAAGACTATATTTCTATTAAATACATTGAAAAGTTTTAATTGTGCACTACTTTTCATGTCTTATGTAATGAATGATAGTTAAGGTCTTGTAAATGACACGAGGGTTCTCCCTAACTTCTAGGGGGTTCTTTTGGGTCATGACACCTTAGATTGTACTTGCGTAGTCATTCTCGGACGTTTCAACTATTAATTAACTATAATACATGTTAGACACACTTTCACAATTTTTCATTGTTTTTCCACTCCTTAAAGATATTCTAATAGGCTAAGTCACGCTACCACCTCATTGAACTAGTTTCCGAACTGGACGTTCTTGGACATTTTTGTTTCTTAACTCCCTAAATGACGTATATTAATTAAAATAGACCTTAAAAAAGTGCCGAATCCTTGTGACACTCATGTTAGGCTGTAGAACACGTCTTAGATTTTCGATGTGTTACAAGATTATGCCTAGTTGTGCATTTGAAATTCACTATATGTTTAACCTTATGATGAAATATTGATCTTTCCTAATGTTGGAGAAGTTTGTTACTCCAAATAGAAATTAGTATGAATAAGCATGTAAGCATAGAAGTAAATGTAGGACTAGTCAATGTTTGATTTTCCTGCTTTAATTGCGTAATAGTATGAAATTAGTGTTCCTTTATATGGTATGGTGCATTGACTGTTTTATGAAGACATGTTTAATGTTGTGAGTTTCTATATGGTTCATTGAGTCTTTGAAAATGTGGTACAAGTTCCAAAAGTCATTCGAGGAGGATTACTCGAAAGTGGGCGATATTTTGAAGAACTTCAAAATAAACTAAGGTATCTAGAGCCTCACATGTTCCTTAAAGAGTTCATAAAATGTTAACCAAGTGTGTCAATCCTTGTGTTAATTAATGTAAAGAGTTCGTGAGTAAAATATTAATGAACGATCAAGACGTTCGAAAGTTAGCCTGTAAGTGTATTAGTGTTTTCTGGCATGTGTTTGCATGTTTTATGTATTGTTAGAGGCCTAAAATTATAGGATAGGACTCTAAAATATATATGTTCCTATTATGGTCTAAATGTCCAAGCATGACTCCACAGCGACAAACCTAAGGGTCCTTGAGGCGAACCCAAATGCTGGCACTAGACTTCCTTTTCCATGTCAATCGACAACATGCAAATGACGCCATGTATTATGACCTACGTCCTGTCGATTGGGGTAGTTTCTCCACAATTAAACGTGGGAGCTCAGCCCTCAACCTTTGATCCTCAATAACAAATAGTGGATGTGAAAGATGGTGCTTTGATTCCATCAACGGCCCGTTAGTTCGATTAGAAGTTTAGGACCTGCACTTTTTGTCTTCACGCTGCCAAGCTAAAGGGTAAATTGGGAAATTCACCCAACGTCCTAATTAAAATATTTTCTGTTAGTTTAGGTGTTTTTAGGTAATTAAAGCTAGTATATAAGTCTACAACCTAGTTTAGGAATTATTTTTCAATTTATCCATTACAAATATGAAACCTCTAAAAGCTTAATTATAGAGAAACGTTAAGAACCATCTAAGGAGATGGATCCCAAGTTCTGTCTTCTACAATTTTTGTGTTCTTCTCATGTAGTAAAATATGGTAACTCTTTATCATTAGTTAAAAATTCATCTAAGGATTTCTTTCAAAGAATTTCCAACATGATTCTAAGGTAAAAAATTCTATCTTTCAATCTATGCATGGGTTCATTGTAAAATTGATTTCAAACTCTATGTAATGATGAGTATATGATAAATTAATGTTTTTATTATTATATTTAATCAAATTTAATGAAGCTAGCGCCTAACATGTGTGCCATGATATTCTTAAGTTCTAAAGTTTTTCATAAGGGTGTTATGAGGCAATGTCTAAAGTTTGGTGATTTTTGTAGGTCGAACATCAAAGAACATCCATGACGTTCAAAAGGTTTGCCTTTAAACGTGCTTGTGCATCTTAGTATGTTTTTGCAAGTTTTACCCGTTCCTTTTTGTTGAAATTGATGTGAGGGGTTCCTAATATGCATACACATATATTTGGCTTGGAAATATCCAGGAAAAACTCCCCAATGACCAAGCCGAAGGGTTTTTGATGAGGACCCAACTTGTAGCCAACAATTGTCAAAACCAGTCCAACCTACGATTGTCAATCGACGCCTAGTACGTTAGTCATTGCCCTATAGGTGGAGGACACAGGTGGGGACTTAGGCTAGGGATCTTAAGATTCACTTTGAATGTCTTTGAGCAAATAGATTGTTACAGGTACAACCCGTAGATGAGGTAACGCCTCGTATATTGGTCAATACATGGAACTATAATATTTTTTGCATATATGTCGGCCAGGTGAAGGGTAAGTTAAAAGTTTCACCTAGCCTTCCTAAAATAATTTTGGGTTGTTTCTCATGGTTATTTTAGGGCTCGAATCTTGGTATTTCCATCAAATCTTTTAAATTTTCGTGGTCTAGAATCAATTAAGGCAAGGCTTTCATCCTTGAATCTCTTTTCATGACATAGCTAATCTTCAAAGTATTTTTCTAAGACTTTTTCAAAAAAAGAACTTCTAAAGTAAATTCTAGTAATTGTTTCTTGAATGAAATATTTTGAATAAATGTATTATGATTGAAATAAAGTTAACTTGATGATTCTCTCTCTAAAAACTCTATGAACCAATGCACATCATGCAATCCTAGTTTTGAATATATTATGGATGATTTGATCATGTCTCTATACTATTGAATTCTTATGTAGTTTACTTTGGGCTATTTAAATATGAAAGAATCATGTTAGAATTGTATGTAGGTTTTTCGAAATTGATGAATTCATATTGAATTATCTTGGATCATCCTATATTATGATTATTGTATTGAATTGGTGTTCATGGTTATTGGTAACGGCCTTTATGGAATTAATTTGTTAATTTTTCTATGGAATAGAGATGTTGTGATTGGATTGGTGGTATTTTTACCTAACCTTCATAATATTGTGTTGTATTGATCTTGAATCATGATGATGTTTTGTAAGATCCGCTTTTGGTGGAAGTATTCTTAATGTGAATATGGTTTATGTATAGTTGTTCTTCTATGTAATTAGATGTTATCATTATAGGATACTGCCTTATATATGTATACTTGATGGTGGAGTATGAATCTCCCTAGTTGACTATACTACTCTTATGATGAACAATGATGATATTTATAAAGGAATGAGTAGGGTGACTTACAATTATACTTACGTTGACCATATATGCTACATGAATGATATTCTACATGTAGTAAGATGATAATGAATTGTGTCTTGGTTAGGTAGACCTATGTCCCTTACTTGATACATGATGAATGTGAATATCAATTCTTGAGTTAGTTGGGTAAAGGATCTTTGTCATAAATGTATATGTATCAATGGAATATAATATTGAATGAAGCTATGCATGTCATTTATATGGAACCTTTTAGAAATATCCTTGATGTTGAATGTCATTATGGTATAATTCTCGTGCGAGTGATGGACTTGCGGTTGATTGGAGGAACGACATTAAATCATCCTTAGGAAAGTCATTAAGCTACCTTAATAACTAGTGCATGGATCCCTTGTGGACCCTCTTTGGTAAAGTGTATCATGATCTTGTTATACACATTTATTGAATTATTCTATAAGAATAAAGGCTATCACCGAGAGAAAATTTTGGGGAGTATCTCTAGATAATATGGATATTGGAGTAAAAATAAACCATTGTTATTCCTTAATAATGTACGTACATGGGTTGTGTCCTAGTTCTACCATTGGAAAGTAGAACACCCTCCATCGCAGTAAGGATTGACTTTGAATTTCATGCATATCTAACATGGTCTATGTTTGTTACTTCCTATTCACGGGATGCATGCTAGTGTTTGATAAGTTCTATGATGCTTAGGTAGTGGAATGGGACACTATCTAGATATTGAACTACTAGGATTTGAAGTTGTAGTACATAGGTTCCCTATGTCTTCTCCAAGACCATTATGTGCATGTTCTTAAGTGTTTATTTTCTGCTCAATTACATTATAAAGATAATCACTTAAGTAAGAAGTATGTTAATGAAGAGGTAATTATCTAGAGTAGCTTTGAGGATTGATTAGGTATGTTTAGAGAGGGTGTATGTGTGTTCTCTTCATGTCTTACTTAGGTAAGTCTTAGAGTAATTCTAGGTAGGAAGTTAAATGTATTAAATTTGAATAATCTTATATTAGGTAGTCTACAAGATCTCTTTACTGTGTGTGAAGGGAATGTACTAGCGGTCGCTTCATATCTTAGTAAAGTGAGCCATAGAATCACCTTTTGTAGGAGATTCTCATGGTTTTAGTAGTTGTACTTATATTGATATTTTATTGTGGAATGTGATTATATGTTCTTATGTTGACTTAATGTGATCTTTCATACTTGATTATGATGTTTTACTCAAAAAGAGTATGTTTTATACAAACGGCCTGTCAACATTATTTTATGCAATATGCCATACTTAGTACATTATAATGTACTAATACCATTTATTTCATCTATCTCAACAAGTGTAGGTTGCATTTAAGAGGAAAACATAAAAAGAAAGCTTGGATACTAGTATTCTATTCAAGAAGGTGTGTGGACGTCCTCACTAGATCTGAGCACATCACTATCTTTAGTTTTCATCGTCAAAATCATTATAATAGACATAGCTATTTTCTATATTTTGATATATGGGTCATATCCCAATTATTAATGCATGTAAGATAGCGACTTTTAGGTTCATACTTATTCCTTATGTTTCTATGAAAGAGATATTTTTAAGAATTACTATTTTTTTTTAAAAGATTGAGTTCCACACTAATTTCATAGATGTATGTAACGAATCCTACTAAAAGGCTTGTACAAGACCTTCGAGAGGTCAAGTACGCCATGTTAAGATCTGAGAATACCATATCTTCTTGAGTATACTCTCGGGTCGTGACAAAGTTTGTATTAGAGCATAGGTATTGAAGTAGACTGAGGAATATAAAGTCTCATTAAAGGAATGTCTAGTATAGTATTGTTCATCGGTGTGAGTCGTGACACATCAATGAGCAAAAAGCTATAGGATGATACAGTTTCACTTTCTTCATAATTTTTCAGTCGTGCCTATATAGTTGAGGTTATAACTGTCTATTCCTAATCTCCTTTCTTGTTATTATTTGAGATGACTTCAAGAAGGATGGTCGTGCCTATAAGTTATAGTTTTCTCTCTCATGTTGTGATGGGTCCTTTCTATGTTTGGGAATATTATGAGTGGTGGAGTTGTTATTGTATTTTTTCTCCTCTATTCAATTCAATCTTGAGACATAGAAAGTTATAAAAGCATGTTGCATGTTATATTTTTTCAAAATCTTGTTGAAATTGCATTTCTTTGATTCTCTTCATTATACATTTTATGAAGTTATGATTACGTTGAAAAAATGAGTTTATATAGTTTTGTGTCTCATATTGTCATGTCTTTATCACAAATTGATTAAATGTTGCATTATTGAATTTTTTAGAATAATTTACTGTAAGGTTTGACAGTTCAATGTAAAGATTTTGGAATATTGAATTAAATTTTTATTAATGAAAATAATTATAATGTGTATAGAATTTACATATACGAGCATGATAATGGGTGGAGATGGAGTTCCTCCTACATAGAATAAAGTATGTGAGTCTAATTGATAATGAGTTGTAGATTAGTTTCTTTCTTCTTGTGGGTTTTTAAGTCTCCTTTTTATGTGAAAATTTGTATTCCTCCTAATTTTCTATTGTGTGGTATTGTTATGTACTGCTATTTTTGAGTTTCTTATCTCTTCAAAGTGTTTTAAATAAAGCAACTGCTATTTGAGGACGAATGTCATCCATCTGGGGGAGAATGTAACACCTCTAACATGTCTTAGGTGAATCTAGAGCCTAACACGAGGGTCATGAAGTTCTAAAGTTCTAAAATTGTTTATAATGGTGCTTTTAGGCAATACCTAAAGTCTTGATTTAGAACGTGATTATGTGTGTTAGTGTGTTTTGTCATGTTTAACCTTTTTCATTTTAGTTTAAATTGATGTGAGGGGTTCTTATGATATGTAAAAGTATATATGGGTTGGAAAAATATAGAAAAAACTCCCCAACGGCTGACAAAAAAGTCCTTGAGGAGGACCCAAGTTATAGCCAAAAACTGTTAAAATAAGTCCATCCTCTGGAATGAAATGGATGCCCAGTAGTTTAGTCGATGCCCCGTATGAGGGGACATAGGCTAGGATATTAAGCTCCCATTTCGAAATCTCTAACCCAATTGATGGTTCCTAGTACGACCATTGATGTGGTGACGCATCGTTGTAAGACCCCCAAAATGAGTTTTCCTGTCAAGTCATTCACTTGTTTCGATTAGATTTTAATAGGTTGATTAAGTGTTTTGATGTATGAATGAGTAATATTAAGTCATTTGGAAGTCAAACGTCAAGGGGAGACCATGACGTTCGACGATTTGACACCTAATGAGTCTTATGTGTCTTGTTGTGCTTATGTGTGTGTCATGAGATTATGAGGTCTTTATATAATAAATAATGATGTTTATAAAATGTTTATGGAGTTCCATATGAGGTATTTATATAATAAATAATGATGTTTATGGAGTTCCAAGAACGTCTAAGACGTTAGAAAGTTAGCCCTTAAGACGTTCATGTGTGTCTTGAGTGTGCCTTGCATGTTTGGATATTTTTTACGTGTTCATTTTGAGTAAAATTTGCCTGTAAGGTATTCAACATGTTAACATGTATATTTTAGTTGGAAAGATCCGGGTATTACTTTTCAAGGGCTACTTATGAGGCCCTCAAGAAATACCCAAAAGTTGTTGAGCCATTGCATTAACAACGCAAATCGACTAGGCAAACGATGCCTGCTCCGTGGATTGATTCCCCGTTGATGGGAGGCATAGATGGAAAATTATCCTCGAGAAGGCTTAGCCATATGAAAACCTCAGACCCAAATGACGGAGGGCATAGGAAGTACTGTCGATGGACCAACGCCCTATGGTTGGGTCCATCGATGGAGTCCTTCGGTTATTGCCATGCATGCTACATATTTATGGGGTGAATCGGAAATTCACCCCACGTTCTACCACGACCCTACTAGGTTTATTTGATTATTTTTTGTGTATATATGTGATCAAAAACGTGACCCATTCCCAATCCAATTCACATAAATTGGACTTTCCCTCCAAAACTAATTCTCTCTACAAACCTCCATTGAAGGTGAATCTCAAGAAAACCTTCGAGCTTGGAATCCTATGGTTTCTTCATCAAGTTTTAGTGGTTTTATTCTAGATAAAGGTATGGTGATCCTTCATCTCTAGTTAATCTTTCATCTAGAGAGTCCACTTCAAAGTTTTAAAACAAATTTCATGATCAAATCTCTTTTCTTCAATCTAGCCATGAGTTCTTTCTTAAAAACTCGATTTTAGCCTTTGTATGGATTTATGATCTTGATCTTATGTATATCGATTTGTGATTCAATTATTTTAATATGCTTATACCTACTGCCTTGTATGTGTATTCATGATTAATTGTTGAGGAATTATCTATGAGGGTTAATTTTGAGTGTTTTTGAATAAGTCTAGCCCTATATATCTATATGTGTTTAGTGTAACCTTGCCTCTAATATGCATGAATGTGAGACTCAATTGTGTAGAGATAATTGTATCTTTTTCCTTAGTTGTATTTTATTGATGAATTATATATAAGTTATCCTTGTGGATCAATGTTTTATTGACCTATGTTCTTCTATCTTTAATGGATTCCTAATATATCATGCTCATTGTAATCTCGACTTTATAACAATTGTGGTAGGATTTCGATTTGGCAAAGATCATTCTAGATACTTCCTTATTGTCATATTTTGTAAAATTTTGAGTATAAATCTTGTATGATTAAACTAATGAAGGGTTGGTATGAATTTATTTAGGTTGTTCTAGCATATATATTGATAATGTAATGGATATGATGTGTTCTCAATGCTAGGGTAGATGAAGCATGATTTCGTTTGAGTAAATATCTCTTTAGATGCTTCCTTAGATGTATATTGCTTATAAAATCTTAGTAATAATCAATGAAAGTGAATTTTGTTAAAGGTCTATGTCCTTCTACCTTATAGTATGTTAGTGATCTGTTGTACTAGTTTGTATTATGGGCATGTAGAATCTTATACATGACTTCATATATGATAATTGTACTTTAAAAACTTCCTTATACTTGAATTGTCAATGAAAGAATAGTAATGATAAATGATGACCTAAGGCTAAATGATTGGTAAGACTTGCTCTACTTCTCTACTACTCTATAGTCTTCTTGGGAAATCTTTCTATGGGATTATGTGGTATGATCTACTTATGGTGGCGGTGTTTACTTTATTTTTAATATATATGTATGTTATCTTATTATGGCCTTGAAGGAAGTTATACTATGAATGAGTGTTGGTGATGAAGAATCGTATACCTAGTTTTCTATTCTAACAATGATCTAGGTTGTGTTGCTAATGTCGTGAGCATGTAAATGGCTATGTTAAATATGTGTGTACATGATGCCTATGATAAGGTCCTATAATTATATATGTGAAGTAATGTTAAAAAAGGTTCATGATGACTAGAGCTTACTGTAAGCATGTTGAAAGTCTTGAATAAATGAGTCTAATGCGATGCTAACCATTCTATGATCTTGTGTGATGCATCATTCACTAGGATGACTTAATAGTTTTACTAATATGGGAAACGATATAGGACCTTTTCTATGCATTGCACATGTATGTTGGTCTTCCAAGTATAATCATAGGATTGTATGAACATGTTATGAATATAATTTACATGCTATGATATTCAGTATATAATATGATGAAATATGAATGTGCATTCTGTCTATGTGTGTCGTTATGAAAGGATTGATCGTATAGTTATACCTATTGACTTGTGCAGTGATATATGAACATGTTAGACATTAATGTGTTATATGAATGATTTCGCTTACATACAAGTGTACACACACACACATGTATGAGGACCTAGTCAATAGAGGGGCCTTGAAAGGTGTGCTCATGTTTACCCTAAAACTATGTATTTGCTCAAATATTCTATAAGCTTATGAGGAATCAATATCCTAATCCTATATTTTATGAAGTAAAGTAATAAATGATTTTCAATAAGGGTAACTTAGCTTAGCACCGAGTGAACATGACATTCAGAGGTGTTGGCTTCCTTGGAGAAAACTTCTCCATTGTGTTCTAATAGAAGTGATGACTTCCCTTTGAGGAATATTCACCTATGGTTCCACATGAGGTTGTGGCTTCCTTGTGAGAAAGGTTCACCCATGTTTACTCGTAAGATGAGGCTCCAACACCGATGAGTATGTAAAGGGTTTTGTTTATCTCTTAGATCCATAAACTAGGCTTGCAAGATAGGATCTATAAATTTAATTCACTTAGTACGCTAGCATGTTTTATTGTTCTACCGTGTCTAGTTAAGAACGCCTTCACTTGGTGTAAATCCTTCAACACCAAATTTCATGTTTAGCACCCATGATCATTATGTCGGTTAAGTCTATAGTTTCCCTAAAGTAAAAAGGACGATGGATGTACATGACTAAGACCGTAACGAGGATGACCTAAGGGAAGTTACTTAGGATTGGTGGAAGTAATGAACCCACCTAGACATTGCACAAGTAGCTTCTTAGGGTGTTCTAAGAAGGAGATCTAAGGTATATGATTTTGTTTATGACTTTATTCATGGCATGGTAGTATTTGTCTACTTTTTGAAGAAATGCATGGTATGAGTCTTTATAATGTGGTCTTATTTTTTTTATGCACTATGTTAGTCTTAATAACTATATAATGAAGGTTTTTTACGTGAATGAAATTGTCTTCACTAACTAGTTGATGTATGATTGGATTTTAAGGCTTGTAGTCGACTTATAGGTTTACTAAGTATGTGGGAGTGTATGGGGCTTCACATGTACATTGCACTAGTATATTTAGATTGATATTAATTGTAAGGTATCATAAGGTCCTATCTGAAGTAAAATAAGTATATGTGAATTATGACGAAGAGTTTATTGTAAGGTCCCTATGGTCTTGGCATAAATGTGTCTACCATGTGCTATACTTCTATGATTATATGTTATGACTTGTGTAGAATGTATGTATGGTTTCTTTATGGCCTTAAGGTTATGCATTGCACCTATTATAACTAAAAGGTTACTTGGATGGTTAAGAAGTTAAGAAGAAAGGATTCACCGTAAAGAAGAATATGCTCACTATAAAGTGAGCCCAAATATAGCTTAAATTCTATGTTTGATTTTATATAATATTTGACAATTAAATATGTCTATATTAAGTATGTGAATGATATAAAATCTATTACATAAAGGTTTTATGAAGATTTACTTAAAAAAAAGCATTAAGTATGATTTCAACAAAATGTCCCTTTAAAATGCATATTTTTGAATGGTTTCCATACATAGTGCATTATTGTACTAACTTTGTTATTATCTAATTTTTACACAAAGTGTAGGTTATGGATGCTTGAAGGAGATTTTAAATGGTGAAGAGATTTATAGATGATTTCCAAGCTCAAGGAATGGAATCCTTACGTACAAGTATTCCCAAATCGTGTCTATATTGTAAATTCTTTTATTATTGTACTTATGTGTTATGTTATAAGGGTCGTTTCCCTAAAGTACTCGTATGATTTCGAGTCTAGGGTGGTAAAAAAGAGACTAGAGTCATTAAATCTGTATGATGATATTTTATAAATATATATATATGAAGTAATTTTCTACCATATGATGTGATATGAATGTTTTAAATTTTCCATTAAATTTACGTATGACAAAGTGATGAATGATAACTATAGGCTTATCGGCCTGTGTAAGACCTCCGAGAGGTCAAATATACCATATTACTTCTTATGGGTGTTCCCGGGATGTGATAAACGTGGTAATAGAGCATGAGAATTATGAAAGTGGTTTTAGGTTCTAAAAGACTCATATTGCCACGTCTAGTAGAGTGTCGATCATTGTTGAGAATCATTACACTTCTATGAGAGAGTCTATAGGACTATAGAGTTTCCCTTCTTCATCAAGATCATGTTCTGCCATAGAACTTAAACTCTATAAGATCTCTCTCTTAATTTTTCTTGTTTGCTTGGATGAGATTGTATCTCTATACTTGAAGGAGAAAAGGTGTGCTTTGGTTCTTATGTCGGTGTTATGTTTCGATGAGTATGTGTGAATGTACATTTGACATACTTTATAATGTGAAGCCAAATATGGCTATGTATGTCAACATATGATAAATGATATGTTATGTTGTATGGTTTCCTTTTTGGCTATATATGATACCTATATGAAATTGCATATTATGTTGGGAATTATACGTCGTGATATTGTTAAAAGCAGGTTGAAGTTGTTATGTTAATAATGTGTCGCTTTTGGAATGGTGGATTGCTATAGGGTATTGCATGAAAGTAGCCAAATGTAATTATTTGAGTTTGAAGTTCTTAATAACTACTTATGAAAGCATACTACTCTAAGTATATGTTTACATGGTTCAAATGTTGCCTTTGTTAATATGTGTGAAGTTTCATGATTGCTTTGCATGATTAGAGTCTTTAAATAGGCTTATATTAGGAGCAATGATAGCATGTTGTCCTTTTGGGGTGATGATGTGGGTTTGGTTGACCTAGAAGTCACCTTGCTCTAAGGTTGAATGAAAAGGAAGAATCCCTATGGTTATGTCTTCTCAATTAATTTCCCTAATGCTTTATGACCTTGGTGTTTATTCTACTGTTGAAACCTTATGTGTTTGGAAATTATGACTTTGTCTTGATGATTGGGGATAATTTTCCTATATTATAAGGTTTAGAATTCCTTGGTTGACTTACAATAATTCCTTAGAAAGTTGTAATAACATTAGTGTGATAAAAATGAAGACTATTAAGTTAAGATCCTCTTGTGGTTGAGTGAAGTAGCTCTTAATTTTTCTTACCATATGTGTTGGATGGTGAAGGATTAATGAGGTTGTAGATATTTTCTATCTCGTCCTTTTATTCTTACATGAACTTGAAACTAATGAATTCTTAGTAAACTTGAACAATATAAGAGTTTTGCATTAAAGCATGAATTGTATGACCTCTATTTGTTTGGTATATCGCGATTGACCATATCTAGATAGTATTTATAATATTCTAAAGTACTTGAAAAGTTATTTTGATTAAATTCATGATTTTCTCATGTCTATTGTGTATCTTGATATGGAAAGTTTAGCCTTTTAATGACAAAATGAGCCTCTTTAAAATGAAATATGTTGAGTCTCTTGAAATCTATGTGACTTCTATAATATGGAAAGAATGATTGTAGGCTCACTTTTTAACAATGAAGGCATTATTAGCTAGTGTCCTTATAAGTACCTATGATTTGTGTTATTTTACACAAATATGATTATTGTGAAGGCTATTTCTATGTTAGAAACTAAAATTTTATGAAATGGCTTCCTATTTATTGTGATGTCCTTGGTGTGGTTTACCATTTAGACTTCACAATGAAATATGTTGAGCATGCCATGATTAAAATTGAGGAACTCTCATGTTACAAAAAAGTTAATTTTTGTGTATTTTTTTTGGGTTTGATCTCATGAGACATGTAAGTGTGTTGAGGAGAAGGAAGGACATTCCTCCATAGACACAACTTGACATGGTATGATTTAGTATGACCCTCATAGAACTGGTCTTAACTAATAAGAATTTATTGTCAACATATCTTACTCGAGTGTATGTACATTGAAGTATGAGTGCCTACTTTTCTTGAGTATTGTTGGAACTGTGTAAGTGTGACTTAATGATAGTTGCAAGATGAGCTCTTAAAATAATGAAGTGTAATGACCATGTTATGATTAAGAGAAGGATGTTCCTCCTATGAACTTGATAAGTTCCTATGTGTTTGATGTAATAAAGAGTGAGTGAATAGAAATGTTGCTTAGTTGTTTTGTATTTAATTCTAAATGGTTTGAAGTGTGTACCTTGTATGTTTGGTGCATTAACGTCTATAAGAAGATGTGATGATTGTTGTGATCTGCTCTATGATTCATTGATGTTCTTGTTGTCACTATATAATTTTAGGCCTACAACAACACTCAATCTAGACTACATTTGTAAAGTGTTGCCTAAAAGTTTTTTCGCTACACTTTTAAAATGTAGCAAAAGTTTTTTACTTTTTTCTACAATAATATTGGAAACGCTTCAAAAGTGTACTCATTAATGGTATAAGCTACACTTTATAATTTTTATTACAATGTGATATAATTGGCAACACTTATTTAAAGATATGGCCACACTTTTAAAATGTCATATTTTTATAATTGAAAAAACAACACCTTATAAGTGTTGGCTTAAAATATTTCATTGAAATATTGTATTCCCTTCAACATTTTTAACTCTTCTTCCAATTTTTATTAGCCAAAAAAAATAAAAATTAACAAAATAATAAAACAACTCTCCCCTTTTTCCCCTTATCTCTTCAGCGATTTGTGAGGTGAGAACTCTTGAACGAAGTGAAGAGATGAGAACAAAATAGCTCAAAACACTCTTTCTCTTATGCGATTTGTGACAGATACCTGAGAACACTCTTTCTCTTCTGCGATTTTCTCTTCAGCGAATTATCAAGAGTACTGAAACGTTTAAGTCATCGAAGAACTAACTGAAAAGTTTATGATTTGAAGTTACTGATAGTACAAGTTGTCTCTTCGATAAAGATTCTTGAAGTGTAAGTGTGATTCTCTTTTCCGATGCCTATTTCCTTTTGTGAAGTCTATAATAGTTCAATTTTTTTGGTTTTTTGTTTTGTGAAGATTTGGTTGTTTGCAAGATGATTAAATGAAGTTAAATAGTCCCTCTGTCACGCTTTTCTCTATAATTTCTCAGTGAAGAAAAGGGTTCCAGACTGCTTTTTTTTTAATAGGGTTTATCAGGTAAGAACTTCTATTTTGAAAGTCTAAATATTAGGTTTAGGGTTTTGATTCTTGTGTTCTTATACAAATTTTTTGGAGTGTGGCTAGTATTATAGCTTCATTAGTTTATTTTTTGGAGTGTAGCTTGTATTCTTGTGTTCTTATGTGATTATTGTGTTTTTTTTTAACTATTGGGGGTTGGAAAAAGGTTGGAATTTATTTGAGAAAAAACATTTACAGCATCTGAACAAAATAGTTAAAATATACATATAGAAACATATTAAGGAAAGAAGAGTTTAGTGTCGATAAAAATGTCTCATTTTCTACTTTGTTTCGCAGATCAGTTTATCGAAGGTTTTTTTCGAGTTTGAGATTCTTCCTTGAATACTCATTTGTAATTAGTGGTTCGATTTTCCTGGTGAATATCATTTCCCATCTCCTATCTTTCCAGTTCAGTGCCCGCAAAATGGTAAAGTCATTTTCCTCGTTGTACTCTTTTCGCCTCTCTTTCAATTTGGGAGTGATATTGTGAATGTTTGATGTAATATCGCTTTAATTATTCGAGATTTTGTATTCATAGTTGTTATTCCCCTATTTTTCATTCAAATTTTAGCTCTGTTGTTTCACTTCTCAATCTTTCTCTTGCATTTTCCCTTAACTTGGCTCAAGCAAATTAATTTATGGGCGTGCATTGGAGGTAACTCTAGGCATCTTTATTTGTATTTTGTTTCTAGTATATATTCTTCATTTAAAGTAGACTCACTCTGTTAGATGAACAATTCAATATATTCATCACCACATTTTAGTAGTTATAGAATTTTGCTCTGAACAGTGGCTAGTGCCTTTGCTCTGTAAGATCATAAAAATTAATAGAATATGAATGAAGTCAATATATTCATTGCCACGTTTGAGTAGTTATATAATTTTATTATATCTTAACTAATTATGAGTTTACAGTAATAAGCAAACAATTTTCATGTTCAGAATATATTACAAGAAGGGGACGAGAAATATATGTTTGGAGCTTGTATTTTATTGCATATTATGATCCACAGGAAAAGTAGGGGAGTTCTCCTAACTTTCTATTTTTATCGAACATGGGAATTATGATTTAAATATTACATAAATATATGTTTATATTTATTCCGTCAAAAATGCGTTATTCTAAAAAAAAATTGTAAATTTTTTATTGTTATAATTTTTTGAGACAAACACCATGGCATTGTTAATTTCTCAAAATGAAGGGGAGTTATCTGGCTTTTTACAGTGAAGACTAAAGAGTAAGCTTTATACACACATTTATCACTTTACATAAACATTTTCACTTTAATTATGAAACTTCATTTTTAATAAAATTGTTTATTTGGAGATAAACATAAGTGCAAATAAGTACCTCACTTGACGGTAGATGTTAACTTATGATCTAGCGTGCGATATGGATCTACATGTTCATACATATCTTTTTTTTTGTGGGGTGATATGATCTGCTAGCCATAGCCTTCAACAACAACTAGGTCCATATAGTATATGTATTTTATTAAAAGTACTCACTTTGTTAGATGAAAAATTCAGATGAATCTAGAGAACATGAAATTGTTAGATGAACATTTCATATGACTCTTAATAGTATACTATGTTTAAAGTTTTCTATGCAATTTCTAAATGAGTATGCAATTGGTTAGTAAGTGGGTTGGTGCCAATTTAGTTATACTTGTTCAATATTAAATTCTCCAGTTTGTATGCAGTGATATACTCAACAGTTAGCCTATAATTTTATCTGATCTCACTCTTTCTCTCTGTCAATTCCTCTGTTCAACCACAAGTTGAAAGTTTTGCAGTGTAAGAACTAGCCACTTTTCGATAGGATTTTTTGTTAGGTTTCCGAAAAAGGTTTCTAGTTCTCTCCATTTAATCTATGTCCTTTACATAGAAATTTTTATTTCAAAACATATTTATTTAAACATAATCATGTTTGTTTCTTAAAAGTGTTTGTTGAATGGAAATGTTTTTCAGCCATGATCGTTTGATTTTTATACTTAAAGACTAACACTAAAGAGGAGAATATGAGACTACGTGTAAACTTAGACATATCTTTAACTTAAGTCATTACCCGATAAACAAGTTAAGAATTTGGACAAAATAAAGAATAAAATATGAGAAGACCTAGCTAAACAACTTTAATCTGCTTCTTGGTAGAATTTCCTAATCTTGATTAATTCATTTAATTTAGACTATCATGTCAATTGAGTTGTCTTTCTTAACATATTTTTCCTTGGTAGTATAATGAACATTCAAAAACATTAGTGAAGGATTCAATGTTTGATTTCGACTAGAACAAGTATCATGACTTTGTAAGAAACTTTTATCATCTCATAAAGCCTGATTCTGATAGCTTACTCATGAACATTATGATTTATTTTTGAAGTAGTAAACGATTTAATGATTGTCACTGAAAGACTAAATATTGATAACTTATTCTAGGAATTCAAATATCCCATCCAAGGATTGGATGGAGGTAGCAAGGTATAGAAAATATTATATTGATGGTGTTGAATCATTCCTACATTTTCCTTACTCTCATGGAGATCCTCAGAGGGAGGAGATTCAGCGTCCATGTGCAAAATGTTGTAATTTTAGTTGGACTCAAAGGAATGTAGTGTATGATAATCTTATGGCCTATGGATTTTTTAAAGGGTATACTAGATGTATAAAGCACGAGGAATGGGATAAGAATTTTAATGGTGACGATGGTATTTATTGCTTGCGTGACGATATTGATGGATTGTTGAATGATCAATTTAGAGATGTTGCTCAAGCTCAACGAGTTTATGATTTTCCAAATGAATATGCTAAGAAATTCTATAAGTTAGTTGAAGAGGCAAACAAAGAATTGTATCCTGGTTGTACTACAGGATTCTCTAAATTATCATTCACACTTTATTTATGTTTGTTTAATGGTAAACATTGATGGAGCAACGAGTCATTCACTTCTCTTTTATAATTATTAAAAGAGGCGATTCCCGAGTTGAATATTTATCCATCTTATAATAAAATCAATTTTCTGGTTAAGAATCTTCGTCTTGATTATGAGAAAATTGATGCATGTCAGGGGAGTGCATGTTGTTCAGGAATGATCATAAGGATGATGAATTTTGTCTTACTTGTTGATCTTTATGATAGTAATCTTGAGCCTTCAAAACAACAACATCGAGTTTCAGTGAAGTCTTTGGGACCATTTCCGTTAATTCCTAGACACAAAAGGTTGTTTATGCGCTCAAAGACGGAAAATTCTTTGAGATGGCATGAGGAGGAGCTATCAAAAGATTGAAAGTTAAGGCATCCATCTGATAGTTTAGCATGGAAAGATTTTGATAGGTTGCATTTTAATTTTGAACTAGATTATCGCAATGTGAGACTTGGTTTGTCAAGTGATGGGTTTAATCCATTTCGAACCATGAGTATGTCTCGCACATTCCCCGTTATGTTGATGGTGTATAATTTGACGCCTTGGATATACATGAAACCTATATATTCTATACTTTCTTTACTAATTCCTGCGCCGCGATTACCTTGAAATGACATTAATATTTACTTACAACCGTTGATAGATAAGTTAAAATTATTGTGGGATTTTGGGGTTGAAACATATGATGCTTCAAGAAATCAAACTTTTCAAATGAGGGCCACCTTTATGTGGACTTTCAATGATTTTACTGCAGATCCTATGTTATATGGTTGGATTACAAAAGGAAAGTATGCTCTCCCTTGTAACTATGGCACTAATTCTCGCTATCATAAATATAGTCAGAACATTTGTTATATGGATCATCATGTTTTTCTACCCATGTATATTCGATACAGATAAAACAAAAGATCTTTCAATGGTAAAACATAATTCAGGCCTCCTCCACCATTTTTAAACGGAATTGATGTGTATAATATCTTACATTATGTTGAAGATGTGTTTGGAAAGAAAAGAAAGAGATCAAATGATGGCCCGTGCAAAAAAAGGTCAATTTTTTTGAATTATATTATTGAAAGCACAATTTATTACGTCATAACCTCTATGTAATGCACATAGAGATAAATTTGAAAGATATGGGAATCAGAAAGAACCTTCATTCAAAAGATACTGAAGATTGTAATAGAACAAAGTTTTCAAAAGCGTGCTTCTAAATGAAAAATGGAGAGAAATCAATTTGCTATGGAGTTTTAATGACAAACAAACTACATGATGCTAGTGCCTCAAATATATCTAGGTGTGTGCACATGGATGAAAGAAAATTGTCTAATTACAAAACCCATGATGCTCATTTCTTTGATTATGTGCCTATTCCTTTGATTTGTCTTAGTTCCTTCTTCCGTCATTTATGTCAAAATGTAAGCACATAGAAGTAATTGGATTGCTTAGAAGTGGAGATTATAGAAACAATAAATTAGTTGGAACGAATTTTTCCTCCTTTATTTTTTATATAATATTCATTTTCCTATTCATTTGGAGAATGAAATGAGATTAAGAGGTCCTGTTCAAAATCGATGGATGTATTCCACCGATAGAGAAATGGGTACATTCAAATCATATATTCACAAACGATGTTATTTAGAAGGTTGCATAGTAGAGACACGAGTGGAAATAGATTGTATGAATTTATTCTCTAAATATTTTCATAGGGGTGTGCATACTAGATTTAAGAGAAGATCCCCAAATAATAATGAATGTGATTCAAATGGTATGGAAACATTGAGTTCGTTTCCTAACAAAGGATTTCCTTTAGTAGAAAAAAAGACTGATCCAATAATTTTAGATGACAAGTCACTATGTCAGGAACATGCATACATATTGGGAAATTGTGATGAGGTTCAAGAATATACTAGGTACCTTAATTTGAATTTAATATTCTTTTTGTATTATTAGTTTTTAACTTATTTAAGTTATAATTTTTTTTAAAAATGCATGTTGGGTAGAGAGCATGAGCAAGAGGTTTATAATGAGCCACGAAAATCTAAATGGAGCAAGACCAAGAATCACTGTCAAAACCTCTCTCAATGGTTTGAAACTCGTGTTTTGCAAGTTGATGTGCCTTATTTCCAAAACAATTGTCTACAGGACTAAATTTTGTTTCAAAATTATATTTTTGGTATCTAATCAATGGATATAGGTTTCATGTTAATCCGCGTTAGGCAAGACGTAAAACACAAAATAGTGGTGTTACAGTTTTTGCCTCAACTACAATCTTTGCATGCTCAAAGGATAAAAATCTGATTGCTGCATATTTGACTTACTATGGTTGAATAGTTGATATTGTTCAATTAGACTATTATGGTAATTTTAAGGTTATTATATTTAAGTGCGATTGGTATGAGGTTGAAAATCATGCTTATGGCCTTACTTATGTCTATTTTAACATGAGATTCTCTATGGAAGAGTATTTTATTTCTTGCATCTCAAGTACACCAATGATTTTCTGTACAAGATCCATATGATCAAGATAAACATTATGTTATGAAGACTGTTACGAGAGATTTTTTTAAAATGGGTGAAGACGTTGAATCTAATGTCCCACAAAGTTATGACAATGAGCCATCTGAAGATTTGATGGACCATCTATAAAAAAATATATTGGTGAAGTGTTGTTAGCAAGGACTGATGTGCCAGAAACAATTATTGATGTGCCTTCAAAAAAAATTGTTAATCAAAAACTTGAAGTTGGTTCTGAAGAGGAGTTTTAAGATGAGTTTGTAGATGAGTTTAAAGATGAGATTGAATACGACTACGAAAAAGAGTATGGAGATAAATCTGAGATGAGCTTGAAGATTAGTATGAACAAGAGTTTGAATATGACGCACCATGAGTTTCATTATTTTTGTGATGACCATATAGAGGAGGCTTACTGTTTTGTAATTTAATTGTTTTTTCGATACAAATAGTTTAAGATATCTAATATTTTGAATTGAAGATTAGATCGCTTCAATGTTTAAGTATTTTTTGTTTTGTAATTTAATTGTTTTTTTTGTTACAAACAGTTAATGATTTTTAATATTTGTAATTGAACTTTAGATTGCTTCAATGTTTAACCATTTTGTTGCCTTTCTTTATACGCCTAATTAATGTTTGGTCAAGTAATTTTTTTTGGCGTCTTGTTTGATTATAAAATTACTAAGGTTCTGGTATGCATAGCTGAATATTTTTTATTTAGATGTTTGTTATTTATATTCATATTTGTTTCTTTTTATTTCAAGACAGTGGGCATAAGAGGCAGAACACTTAAACCTACAGTTTGAAGTCGATCCTGCTTTTGTCGCTGTCTCGAGTTCCTCGCTTCGAGGGAGGTACATCTATTTACCTGTTAATTTCTTTTTTGTGAGAATAAGAGTGTTGTGTGTTGTAGAGAACTTGATCATTAATATTTCTTGTAAGTCTTTGAATAGTTTGTTTTAGATTATAATTGATTCTCTACTCGATAGTGAACGGTAAATAATCGTACAGAGAAACCGCTGGAATTTTATGTGGTATTATGCGTTTATAAACATGGAAATTCTAGGAAAAATTCATGGTACTTTTCGATTGCTAGTTATGATTTCCTAATTCTTCATGAGCTAGAAAACTATTAAAGAGTTCTTATTATCGTTCTTGCATATAATGATTCATGTTTGGTAGTTAGTCCAAGTGCATGCTAAAACCTAAATCAGCCATTTGATTAATATATTTTTTCTTTTTTTCATTTAGCTGTTTTAGGTGTGCTTTTTGATCTATACAATAACATTGCACCTTTTGATAGATGAGGGAAGTGTGAAAAGCTGTGGATGTCATGCAGGGATATGGGTTGACTACCATCTATAAAAAATGATGCATTTTCTAGTTTCATCTTTCCAGAAATATTTAGTTTTTGACCTTCAATACATGAATACTTTGGATTTCTCAAAGAAATAACTTGTCTACTATAAGAGTTAGTAAAATTTTGAGACAGTTTGTTCATAGTGGTATTACATGTATGAACATTATAGGTTTGTATTTTACTATTTTGGATAATATGGTTCAAAACACTATATTACATATCGTAGCCTGCTATTGCTGAATATCAAGGAATTAGTGAAACATGAAGTCTGAGCTACTGCATTTCTTTTGTTTAAGTGATCTTAATTTGAGATCACAGTTTTCTTTGTGATGTTGGTAGTTCATTGAAAATGACATTTTCTATTTCCTTAATTTGAGAGAGTATGCGATGGAAAAGTTTTCTAGAAAAAGAAACACATAGGGGTTTCAGAGTACTTAATAAAAAAAAAAAACTAAGTTACTTTTGAAATGTGGTTTCTCTTTTTATTGCTGCTACCTTTTTAACTTAAAGATACTTATTATTTTGTAGGTTTACTAACTATAGGGAAAAAAATCAAAGAGTTTAAATCAAAATGAGAAGAATGAATCAATAAGCAATACTAAATAAAAAGGGGTTGAATCAAAACAAAGCTAAAAGTCCATTGAAGAATCAAGATATGCAATACAAATCAAGTGTTGTATTGGTCCACACATTTAAGGTTAACAGAGAACATGTTTCAAACGAACATATTAAGAAAGCTAAAAAGGAGCATGCACCAACAGTCATCAAACCACAAGGAAAGAATAATTTGTACCCAAACAAATTATCTATTTAATCATCTTCTAGGGAAGAACTTAGTACTTCACATGTGATAGCAGGCAAAGGACAAAATAATTCGTGTTTATTTTTGCCTGGAGAGTCCATTCAAGAGAAGGTACTTAAACTTCCTATTGAGAACTTCTGTACATGTGATTGTAACAATATTAGGTACTGAACAGAAACAATATGATTATCAGGATCAACTAAGCTTTAAACCGGTTAAAAGGAAGTTGGTCCTACTGTCCACTACTATTGATCAGTTTTTGAAGAAAAAAACGATGATGTTGATCATGATCTACCAAACATAAAACAGGTAAAGAATCATACCGCTACTAGTATTGATAAATTTTTAAAACAACAAGGGATAGTTATAGTTGATTAAAGAAAAAAGGTAAACCACACAAAAGTAGATGTCGAGTGTATGCATACTCCTCATTCTATTCATGAACATAATAAAGGATTGGATAATCTAGATGATCAAGAAGAAATCTAGAAGGATGAGTGTGTTATAAAAATGAGTTATTACTTATTATAAAATAAAAATCGTATCTCCCTGTTGTTACATCAATGTAGGTTTATCAAAGCATAAAAAGGTTCGAGGACAAACAACATGTGAGCATATTCATGCAAGAAATTCGGAAGAAAGGGAGGAGTTGACATTTGATAAAGGACAAGCAGTTGGTGCAACTGGTAATATTGTGTCGGAATTACCCAATTTTATTGGAACAATTGCAAGGAATACTAGATCCGTAAGCTTGATGTACATTACATGGCATGCGGTGCATAATGATATTAAAAAGCGCAAGTGGGAATAAATCAACGTAAGAACAACCAATTTTGAGATTATATATATTGTTGTAATTTTTTATTAATGAAGTTAAATATATTTTGTTTTTCATAGTCCAAATTCCTAATCCCAATAGAAGGAGAAAAGTGGGTGATAATTACTCTTCGTAATGCTTGAAGGCAACACAAACATGTGATTAAAGAGAGATATTTTTCTAAAAATAGTACTATTTAGGATATGCTAGCGAAACGTCTTGATGACATTCCTGAAGTTCAATTCCGTTAGTTGATCGAGTATTGTCAACACCGAACTGTATATGTAGAGCTAAAATAGCACATTACTACTTTTCGATAGATTTTGCATCATATCTATTTTATTATTTATTTATCAATTCAAACATCTTTTTTTAATTTAATTACAGGCAATATGTGAGGTGAATTCTAAAAGCATGAAACAACAAAAGTGGAGGCATCGAATAGGACTTATTAATTTTGCAAGAGTACGTCTGGCCTATGAATATCAATTTTTCACTACTTAATTACAACATGTTGATTTTTTTAAAATTTTCTTTTGAAATAATTGGTAGCGTGTAGCACAAGAAAACAGCGAGGAACAATAGAAGTGTGAAATGTTTATCGCAACATGTAAAAAGATTAGAAGAAAAATTCAGCCTTATACCACGGTTGCAATAGTAAGTTTTTTGAAGAAGATTATTAGTGAATTTGATTCAAAATTAAATTTTGTATATTGTTGACAGTGTGAGTCTATGGTATTTTGTTAAGTAATCTTTTTATCTGAAGGAAGGTATCTAATGAATCAGAAGTTGATTCTAGTCGTAAAGTAAGTAGTTCTTACAGTTAATAATAGATGTCAATTTTATTCAACAAGTTGAACTTCAAAATCTTAAAAAATTTTGAGAAACAACTTACGATTCCTTCAGGGCAGTGTTTGTAAAGGAGCATCCTTGATGACTTACGAGCTATGGAAGATCACTTACAAAAATTTCTCTAAAAGAAGATGAGGAAATTACGAAGGTAAATAAAAGCGTACTAATGAAATAAGTTCTCTGCAGGAAGAAATGAACGAAATGAGAGAAAATGCTTCTCTTTTCAGTCAATTTCAGCAAAACAACGCTGGTTTGATTGTTCAAGATATCCCAGGGGTTGTTCAATCTAATATTTTTTCACTTGTCGATGCAAGTAGCGCACACGATTTAAGAGGCCTGAATATTCCAAATTCTTCAGGGTCAAATCACAATTGAATTCTTCAAAAGGTACATTTTTTTGTTCTTAAGGCTTTTCTCTCTATCTCTATCCGTCTCTTCAATATTAAAGTATCTAATTGTGAAGATAGTTTTTTTCTTGTTTTTTTTTGGGTTGTTTTTTTGTTTTTTTTTTGTTTGTGTTTTTTTTTGTGTTTATGGTTTTCTTTCTTTGTTTTTGGGGGATCCTGGACAACAAGATTATTATAGTTAATTTGTGTGTGTAGTTTTAGCTAAAAGTTCCTTGTTAGGATCTTATGTGTGCAGGTATATAATCATTGTACATGTTATAGCATCTGTTTATATGGTGATGTAAATTCTAGAAATAGATGATAACACAACATCTTATTACAAAGTTTCATGATTTTTTTAACACAACATCTTGTTAGAATGGCTCTATTTGATAAATTTTACATACAGGTCTGTCTTTCTTGAGTCACACTTTTGAAGGCTAGAATTTCGACCTCCTTATGGCATGCTCTTCAAAAATTGCACTAGATTTCACCAATTTCTGGCTCAAACAATATGGTACTATAAATGCCAAAAAATGAGATAATGCTCATTCATTATACCTTTTCTAGAGAATGCCTATGTGAGTACATTGTAGATATCATACTTGGTAATGTAAATGCCTATGGTTCTAAGGTTATGCCTATGGCTAGTAAAAATATTATGTGTGTGAATTGTAGATATTATACCTGGTAGTGTTGGTTCCTGTTGCATATTTCCATTTATTTGCTTCTGCTGAGGTGAGACAGATCTCAATATAGTCTTAGCATGATGTTGTTCTTGGTGTCTCGTTTGCTTCCTTTTTTGGTTCTGCCAATGATCATCATCTAAACTTAATGAATGCATATCAAATCAATAAACTACGCCTCAATCAATATTTAATTTTTGTAGACTATATAACTTTTTTTTAAAAATCCATTCCACTTCATTCAGATTCATTCTTCAAGTTTAACTTGATTGAATGTATAGGAGACAAATATATAGATAGCGAGCATAGGGTATAAAATGACGTAAAGATATTACACCTGGACCTAAGGGTTTCTCTAGTCCATATAAGCAGATTATAAGATTCATAAAAGCACACCATCAATCCATTGCCCAACCCGACTCTAACACACTCTTAACCATGTCCAAACTACTGAGAATGAACTATGATACTAACATTTGACAATTTTCTTATAAAAAAGATCATAATAGAGGAGTAGGAAAATATTTACCATCAACAGCGCCAACAAATCCGCTGCAATTTATATCCTAAAAAATGAGGTTCAACTTGGTTCCTCAAAGAATTCTTGAAAAAAGAGGTTCAACACGGTAAGATGTTTTTGGGTCCTTGTAGGCCTGTCCTACATGTTTTTGTAATTGTCAGCTTTGCTCTTCTGAAATGGTACAAATATTATAGGTGTTGACAGCTTAGCGCTTCTTATAGCGAATTATTGGTGTTTTCTTGGAGTTAATTACTACAAACTTTTGCATTCGAATTTGTTGGTTTGTTTTGATTGTTAATTATATATTTCATTTTGAATGTTTACACGGGAATATAGGACCTCAAATTTATACAATCCCAAATAGATAATTTTATCTCATTAAAGTTAATGTGGATGATCAATGAAGATTTTTTTAACTATTGCAAATGTTTGAATAACTTTTGAACTATTGCCACGTGTAACGCCTGTTAGTCCGTTTTGAGGAGTAAGTTTATTTCTGGTAATAACGTCTTAGGTTCGAGATGCACGACGGACCGTCATGGGCGCGATGGACCGTACTAGGGTGTCCCCTTCCGTTCCAAACACTTAGATCCTGAGAAATTTGAGTACTGAGATGACCTCCTGAATGTCACGACTGATGGCCAGACGGACGGTTGCAGGCATGACGTGCCGTCCACAGACTCTGTAATGATATTTGAGTCTCTGAACTCTGTGACGACTCTGCAAGATGGACCGGTCACAACAGTCGTGACGGACCGCACTTCGTGAACGGACCGTCACAAGCTTCGTACCCTGATGGGTCGGATTTTCTTGTAAATGTTTTAAGGGGCTTTTGGACTATTCCTGTTATAATTATAAAGTTTTGGGTTTAATGTTAATAATTCAATACTTGGGGGTTTAAAGGAGACAACCTTGGAATAATAGTGGGTTATTTTATTAACCATCTTTTTTATCCTTAAATTATATGATAATTAGTAAAAGAGAAAGGGTTTGGAATAATAAAAATAGATGAACATAGAAGAAAGAGAGAAACGATCGAGAGAGGGAGAAAACGCAGAGGAAAGCAATCTTTTGGAGATAGCTGTTCTTGATCACGATTCTTCGGTGGAGGTAGGTTTATGGGTTTTATGCTATTTCAATAGTAAACCTTAATAGCGAATGATATGTTTACAAAAAAAAAAGGGGTAATATCGTACATCTTTTATAATGCAGTCATGAATGTTTATTATGTACTTGTTAAATGGGGTGGGCAAGTGAGGTTGTGAGGCTTAAAACTAAACCCTCTTTGTTAATGATTGTGCCTTGGTATAAAAGACGGCTTGATTACTAAAAGAATGAGGTTAGGGATCGGATGCACGTCTTACACCAGGATTAGTATTGGATCGGGTGTCACGTTCTGGACCAGGATAGTAGTATTGGATCGGGTGTCACGTTCCGACACCCCTGGATAGTAGTTTGGAATCGGGTGTCACTTCCGACACCAGGATCTAAGTAGTGGATCGTGTCCACATCCGACACCAGGAATATAGTAATGCAATTCGGGTGTCAACGTTTCCGGAACACCAGGATGATAAAAGAAAACTCTTTAATAGTTTATATACTCAATCTAAAGAAAACCTGTTTCCCCAATGAGTATGGTAAAATTGTTGTTGTCACTTTTAAGAATATTTTAATTGATTTTATGTTATTATATGAAATTTTGTTTTCTATTTGCGTGGTCGATGAATACTACTCAAGTACTGTGTTTTGTACTGCCCCTACTTGTATGTTTCTTTCTTGTTATAGTTGTGGAGTGCAGCAAACGTGACATCGACTTCGACTCAACCGCAACTCTAGCCATACCTTCCGCATAATCAGATTTCCAGGGTGCGCTTTGTTCCTACTCGGACTGGAGTTCTTGTTCCTTCGCGTCTTGATGCTTGAAGTTGGGACAAGGACCAATCCTCTTTTACTTATTTTAGTTTCTTAGATACTCTTAGATTTAGTAATTTTGAGATAAAAGATGTTTCTTGTGATGATGACTTCCCGATGTTTTGGAATAGTAATCGATAAATTTTAGAAGTTATTTTATTGGTTCGGGTAATGAGTTTTTAAGTCCCTTCCGCCTATTTTCTGTTTTTATTTTTGAATGTTGGATTAATGGGGTTGGTTCGCTCACAATAAGAGAGTAAATGTGGGTGCCACTCGTGGCTCGTTTTTGGGTGTGACAAACTTGCTATCAGAGCATTAGTTTCGTTATCTCATCACATAAACGAGTCGATTAAGAGTATTTGAGGACGGTAGGGGACAACTTTAACGTTTTCTTTGAGGGCTCAATAGGACTTTAGAAAATTCCATTCCTTCTTTCTTTTCGTGCTATTACTTTGGAATCCAATTGGGTATCATAGGTATACAAATTGGTATCTGACCATCTTCATCTATTTCGTAGATTGTTCGAATAGAGCAACCACTGCGCCATGCACCAACCGCACCGGCAAGACAAGATGCGCTGGCAGCCACTGGGGTGTAGCTCAAGAGGAGAAGTGGCAAGAGGCCGTGGGTAAGAGGTCGCGTAAGGGAACGTCCTCTAGAGGAGAGACAAGCACCTGGCCCATCTAGTAACTAGGGGCGGTGAATCCTCCACCTCCACCGATTGAGGAAGTAGTAAGAGAGGGTGAGGAAGGGAGAAATGAGAAATGTGCAGAATAGAATTTACCACCCCAACCTACCCCAGAGATGATTAAGCATATTCTTGCTTCTTAGCGGTTATCCTGATCAGGGCAGACACCTCCATGTTTTCTTGCACCAGCACCTCATGGTTCCGGGGTACACATGCAGCTTTGTGGCCCCCGCACCGATCCCTCATTGGACTAGCCCGTTCCTCGTTTGACTACATACAGGGCCCTATAATGAAAAGTGATCAGCAAGAATTTACGTAGTTTCTTGAAATTGAACACTCCATCTTCAAGAGTGTGGCGAATCTGAGGAGCCTATGATTTTGGTCGATTGTCTGAGTTACTACATAAACTGGGCATAGGAACGATTTGGCGTTGAGTTGGGTAACCTATCAGTTTTAGGGAACGCCAAAATGTGGTGGCGGTCATATTTTGAGTGTCAACCAGCACATGCACCAACCTATGACTTGGGCGTCATTCTCTAGCTTATTTATGGAGAAGTATGTACCCCAAACTTTTGGAGGAATAGAAGAGAGATGAGTTCCCTGGGCCTAGAGCAGCAGGATGACGGTCACTGCGTAAGGCGAAGTTTCGTGCATTATCCAGGATCCACCCATCTTTGCTTCAGTCCACAAGAGCGGAGTTCGTCGTTTTGGTGAAAAGGGTTGAGTCAGATAGATTTTTGGATTTCATCCATGTTGTTATATTTTTTTTTGTTTTTTATTTTTTCTTAATCTTATTTTACAGTGTACTGCTTACAGGCAAAATACTTTCAGGAAGTGGTAGACTTTTGTAATAGAGGTGGACGTGAGTGAAGCCCGATGAATTCAACCAATGGCATCAACAACTAAGACTTTTGTAAGGGAGGGGCGAGTTTAGTGTTTCTTACTCTAGAGGGCAGAGTTCAGGAGGTTATCCAGCCCGACCTATTTCAGTCTTCACTGCAGGCTTGTAGCGGGTCCCAACCGCAGACTGTCAACATTTTCTCTGAGGTCTGGAGGTTATCCCCAACTTCGTTGTTCCTCACATCTCCAAAGACCTCTGCTGACATCCCAGAAAGTGTTCTAGATGTGGAGAGATCCGGACATATTAGTATGGTTTTGGGGGGGGGGCCAAAATAAAGTTTACAGACCCCCAATAGTCCAGAGGTAGAGGTGGTCCATGGGAGCGGCCGCCATTCTGGAGGACGTCGTGGTCGAGGTAAATGGTGGTCACCAAAAACGGCCGGGTTGACTGGCACATGGGAACTACTGCAAGCGCAAACAGGTAGGGGGGCAACGGCAAACAGGTGATATGGCCCATTGGGTTACGCTTTCCCCTTGGCGTCGGAAGCGGATACCATCAGATTTTTTATTTGTTTTTATTAATCGAAAAAAAAGTATTTCGAAAGAAGTTCGTTTTATTTTTAAGATATTCTTGACTTTTAGGAGTCGCCACTTAATTTTTAAGAAAAATCAACAAAACTTATTTCCAAAACAACTTAAACAGAAAAATTTGTTTAGAAAATATTTTAGGGGGTTCGGGATTCTTATTAGTGTCTTAGGAAGGTGTAAGGCACCCAAGACACTCCGCTAATACGGTTTTCCGGCGATAAACTTATTTGACTATTTTTGTTTTATCTTTTGCAATTGAATTTCTTATGATTTTTATCTAGGCTAATTTTACAAGTTAAATATATATTGTTTATCTTGCAATTTTGCAAATCTGTTTCGAAGTTTGAGTTTAAAGTTTTTATCTAGATAAATTTATAAGTTTGAAATGTCAGCGTTTTGAGATTCCGTATTAGTTTTAAGTTTTGATAAAATAGATAGACGTTTCAAAGGGGGTTTGAAGTATTCTAACCCTAACTAACGACAATTCAAAACAAAACACGAAAAAGAAACAAAGTAGAGAGAGAGAGGGGGGAGAGAGAGGGAGAGAGATTTTGGGTCCAAATTCGGGTTCTGTTCGCCTTGACCGAATTTTGGAGCCACCTGTAGTTGGGTTTTTAACCTATTTCACCTGTCCTAACTAAGAAAATAATAAGACAAAATAAATATGAAATGTACAGAAAACGATAAGGTCTTAGGCCCATTACAAATGAAATGCAAGGGAAATAAAGGAAAATCTTCTGATCCATTCTTTGACTTTCTTCAACTTTTTTCAAACTTCACGGGATTTCGAATTTGCATGCTAGTCTCGGCTGATTGACTCGAAGAAAGAGTTGTGAGCCTTAACGGCTCTCTCGGAATAATAGAGGACGAGAGTTTATAACAAACTCGGACGCATTCACATGCACAAAGAAGGAAACAAAGATTAGTACCTCACATAACCGAAACCGAACTAAATACAAGGGAAATCAAGACAACAATCCCAATAATATAACGAACCGTATGTAACTTAAGACATGGATAGTTAATATAGGGAGACAAATTCTAAAGAACATATAATTCAATCACGCCATTTACCATCCACATGACAGCTACTTAAACAAAGACAAAATGGCATATATAGAAGCAACCGCACTAGGTGGAAGTAGCACTAAAATTATTCATTCCATACTTTATGTTGGATAGTGACATAACCAAACACCGTTGCATTAATAAATCCAAAGGACCCTCAATTCCCTCACAATCTTTGAAACAACAGTAAGCATGCATATTCTGAAGAACTTAATTCAAAATCTAACAAAAAGGAAGGCAACCAGCAACTTATACCAATCAAATGCTAAAGTCTCAAGAAAAGGGTTATGTAATATCGCTAAGCATGCACAACTATAATCAATAATTAAGGTTAAGGAAGTAAAGACATTTTTTCATATCAATAGCAATCAAAACGTTTTGAAGACAATAAGAAAGCAACCCAACAACTCATTTTCCCCTTTACAAGCAACTCAAATAACCCATCATTAATGCTAAATATCAACTATTATACAATCGCCTTAGCACTTAAACCTCGCCGATGACTATAGAGAAATAAAGTTGTTTACTGAACACATTTTAGACATTGGCCATACAAAATTTTGCATCCCACACCCCCCAAACTGGAACACATAGACTCAAATTCACAGCAAATGCTAGCAGTGAACTTCAGAGAAACAGCAAGCAACAACGATAAACTTCGCGTTACAAACTAAATGCCAGCAAAAACGATCCTAAATACTAATACATAAGCAACCTACACCATGATGAACTCGTAAAAATAAAATAGAGAAACAACATAAACCAACCGTCACAACAAGACAGACATAACGCAGGACACATTCCGGATTCAACAAGCAAACGGGGTATAATACCTCATATTCACAGCAATATAAACCTCGACTCGAATTCCATAAAGAAAATTGATAAAAACTGGAAAATAATACCTCTTTCGGAGCAGCGAACGGGGAAAACAACGAGCAACGACTTCACCACCTTGCACACGAACGGAGCTCAGGATTCCGGCGAAGAAATAGGACCTATTCGAGAACTTATACCCCGATTCGGAACACAAACATTAGAAGAAATGAAGAATTTTCTCCAAAAAATTTCCTCCCCCTAGACTTTCCGAAACCAACAGTGAAGCTAAAAAAATTTCAGTTTCCCTAAGGAATTTCAATTTCTCTTCTACAACAGATAGAGAGAGAGCCCAAGATTTCCTGAAAATTCTCCCAAAATTCCTCCAACATTCATTGAACGATTTTTCCCTCCCAAAATTTCTAACCCCTTTTTCCAACCAAAAAATCCAACCCCCGACCAAAGGATGAGGGGGGGTTTATATAGAGAAATCGTTAGGTTTTTAGGATGAAGAGGGCGGGATCGGCGATTTTCTGCCCATTTCGAATTCAAAATCCGAATCTTATCCAAAGCTGAAGAATATTCCCTTTTAGATCCCAAATTCCCAACGAATGGGAGGTGAGGTGGACGACTCGGATCAATCGATCGTCCTTTGGCCTTTCGTGGATCCAATCTGCGTCGCGAGGACGGACTCTCCTGTCATTTTGCGCTGCAGGTCGTACGACCTTGGCAGGGCTGCAGGTATCCGTTGGTGACCTCGTTCTTCCACGCGCTAGAGAGAGAGGAGGAACTAGAGGAGGAGAGAGTGGGGGGAGAGAGCGTGGATGGATTTTCCATTTTTGGAAATGGCGTGGGTTTTCTTGGGGCTTTTGTTGGGTTTTGTCGTGTATGGGGGAAGAAGAAAGAGGGGCTGGGTCGGGTTGTATCATTGGGTCGGCTTGAGGGAGATGTGGGCTGGGTGTATATTAAGAAAGTGGGCCTGGGGTTTGGGGCTGCTGAATATAGTTTGTTGGGTGAATAAAAGGGGGGTGTTTGGGCTGGAGGATTAATTTATGGCCTGGAATTCATATTGGAAATGGGATTTGAGTTGAAATGTTTTCTGGTAGAAGGCCCAAAATTGATTCCTTAAATGGATGTAAAGGGAAAACAGATTTAAAATTAAAAGATGGCCCAATTTTAGTAGATAAAAATTGGGTTAAAACTTAAAGGAATTCGTATTTAATTAATAAACGACCCCCTTTAGTAAATATTATAAAATCGTGGAAAAGGGATTAAAGTGTAATTATAATTTAAATAACCTAGTTTAATAAAATACTTATTGCAATTTTTTATGCTTTTTTTTTGAATAATCGTAAGGATATACTTTAATCCATAATTATGCTAAAAACCACTATATCGCAAGTTATGTTAACGTATTCGAATAACATAAACTTCATGTTATTTCTTACATTTGCATGATTTAATAAAACTAATTAATTTAAAAATTATTTTTTTTTTTGAAAACTTACCGAAGCTCGCGAATTAATTTTAACGACGTTGGTCAAAATTGGGTGGTCCAACACTGTCCCTCATTTTACTTGGGTTGCATGCAATCACTCGAGGAAATGAAATTGACCAACCAATTTTTGACCAACCCCATTCATTTTTAAAAGAAAAGGATTTCGACAAGGTTTTTAGGATTTATGGCCGAACCCTTGAAACGGGTTTTTCTACATATCTCGTGCTATAATGAATTCAGGCCACTTTTTAGTTCGATAACTTGATTTTACCATCTGTTTTTGAAAGAACGAAAGCCCACCTCGACACTAACACCCGAATTAGGAAGTATCGAAATGCTCGAGAATAGAATTCGAGAAGAAAACTGTTGGAATACAAACCGAGTTTTCATCATTGAATCCGCCTACATTACCCTTAAACCTTCGAATCAGGCTGTGTGTAGTTTCGACTCGACGGTGGAAAAGGCGATCATTATGCTAGATAACCTTTGTTATGGCCAGTCAAATTAACGAGTATGACAGGGCGGCTTGTAACCTCTAGCCATGAATGTGGAGCGCTTCACACCCATAATTAAAACTTACACCGACATAATTTCCAAAGCTCTTGGCGAGTTGGTCCTAGATTGGAAACTTTCTTCCGATAATCACAACTTCCGGATTCGAGCACTGAAACGTGACACAAAAGAAAAGACCGACTGCATCGAGAGGGGGTGTTTCGATTGTTGGTGGAAGTCCGCTCCTAACTGCTCGCATCCTAAAGAGTTTGATATTCCTCTTTGGACTGTGTCCAGTTCGCTGCTACGAAGTTCCACGTGTGCTGCAATCCTTTTTGATATCGTCGCACACCAGTGGTTTTTTGGGAGAATTCATCCTTTTGGATGCTCTCCGACAAAGACTGAGATAAAACTCGTCAACTTTAAAAAATTCACTTAAGATGGATGACCGTTTTTTTCAACATGTGACACTTCATTGTTCTCCTCCATATTTACGTCGACTCGATCCGGGTCTGACGTCCAGCAAATTAAAGGTATGCATTGTTTCTTTGAAGAATAATGTTAATGTGCTCTATCTTTAAATGTTGAAATAGATAATAAATGTTTGATAACAGAAGGACGGTGCGTATTGATGTCTTTTTTTTCCGTCATCTTCGATGCTCTTCTTGACGTTTACTTTTATAAGAAATAACAGAATGCAATCGAGGCCAATGGATAAGTGTTGCTCTTGGGATACACATTTCCCTTTCTTTATCCGTGCATGTCCTCTTGAGGGGCATTAATATCTTCCCGCGATACGTAAATTCCCGCGAGGCATGAAATCTTCTCGTGATGCATAAATCTCAGCGAGGAATAAAATCTTCTCGCGATGTCTAAATTTCAGTGAGGCATAAAATCTTCTCGCGATATATAAATTTGACGAGGCATTGAATCTTCGTGTATAATTGCTAACTCGCAATGCATGATTTTCGCGATGCATGACTTTTCCGCAATGCATGATTTCGCTATGCATGAATTCCATCGAGGTATAAATTCTTCTCGCAATGCATAAATTTTAACGAGGCATGAAATCTTCTCGTCGTACACAATTCCAAACTCGCAATGCATGATTTTCCGTGATGCATGACTTTCCGCAATGCATGATTTCTCTCTATGCATGATTTCCACAATGCATGAATATTTATATCGTCTGTGTTGATGATAACGGCAAGAAGACCTCCAGATAATATATCGAGTTGATCGATAATAATATAATAATAAAATAACTATCTCTCTGGGGTAATGCCATAGTCCTTGATCGCAATAATTAAATCTTTTTTGATGACGCAAATGCAAATAGCGCCCTTTACGGAAATCGTGACTCTTCATTGGAGCTTCCCTGTTTGATTCAACCCTTGCAATCTTGGATAACGCTCTTTGTAAATTTCACATATTGTTGGGACTGGCTTGAAAAAAACAAACACATTCACAAGTTTCCGACATAAGCGATATACTTCTTCCCTGTTCTCATGTACATGATGATTTTGGGGATAATTTTTTCTCTCCCTCTTGGAGTTCCCTGTACGAGCTAGCTATCTCAATAATTATCCAACTATAACTAGGTGGATGCTCGAATGATATTCCAACTGTAACGAGGTGGATGCTCGATATTTCCACTGTAAACGAGGGGATGCTCGATAATATTCCAACGTAAACGAGGTGGATGCTCGATCATATTTTCAACTGTAATGAGGTGGAAAGGCTCAACATAGTCCAACTGTAATGAGGTGAAATGTCTCGATAATATTCCAACTGTAACGAGGTGGATGCTCGATATATTCCAACCCAACGGTAACAAGGTGGAATGGCTCGATAATATTTCAACTGTGACGAGGTGGATGCCCTCGATAATATTCCAACTGTAAACGAGGTGGATGCTCGATATATTCCAACGTAACGAGTGATGCTCGATAATATTCCCACTGTAAACGAGGTGGATGGCTCGTAAATATTCCAACTTTAACGAGGTGGATCCAATAATATTCCCAACTGTAACGAGGTGGATGCTCGATAATATTCCCAACTATAACGAGGTGGATGCTCGATAATATTCCCAACTGTACAGAGGTGGATGCTCGCTAATATTCCAACTTTAAACGAGGTTGATGCTTCGGATATTATTTCACTGTAACGAGGTTGATGCTCGATAATATTCCAACTGTAACGAGGTGGATGGATCGATAATATTCCAACTGTAACGAGGTGGATAGCTCGATAATGTTCCAACTGTAACGAGGTGAATGGCTAGATAATATTCCATCTGATTCAAATAGAAACCTGAAATGGAAAAGCATATATACGAACCAGTTATGGGGTGGATCGTCCAACAAACTATATGCTAAAGTCTATGATTGGCCAATCAAATTGCATAATCCACTCGTGGGGTGGATACCCAACAAATAAGAATTATGACTCTGACATATTCAAGAAACAAAGTATGCCAAAATGTTACGTGACAAACATACTATAAAAAACTAAATTGACGTTTATGCACGTCGCGACTATGATTCTGTTCTTTAAAAGAAAGAATTATCGAGGTGTATGACTTAATTCATTTACTGGAAAAATAAAGACACCTCGTCTCCTTGAAAACTCACAGAATTTTGAGTTTGTGTAGTCATTTCTTACTCATTTTATCGAAAACTTGTAACAATTCGATAATTTGACTGTCAAGGAGATATTGGTCACCATCATCTTTCTGATGTGATGGACTCGGCAAATTCCCTTGCACTACTTCTAAATTAGTGTCACTTCTGATCACTTCAAATTTGACGTCGATTTCATATACGACTTTTGACTTTATCAATACTATCACCTGTAAAGCTCGACACCAAACATTAGTATCGATGATGAATTAAAGAATAAAAGTAAAGTTGAGGAACTAGATTGAGTCGTTTGGCTTTTCCAAATTAGGCCATGATTGGTCCAACTGCAACTTTGATCATGACTCATAACTAGTGATCCTCCCGCACTTTGCTTCTTGCAACTTTGAAAGAATTTATCAGTATTCGACCTTAATATTCCTGCAAGATAAAAAATAAACTTGTTTACAAATCACTTGAGGCAATATAAAGAAATAGAGATAAAATGAGATTGCAGATTTTCTAGGTTTTGTTGATGATTCCACGATGGGTGCAACAGTGCGCCTTTTGTCATTCTTGACGGCTTCATATAGCCATTTTGTGACTTCAATGTTCCTCCTGCATCCAAAGGGAAGAAAATTCTTAGTTTGAAGGACTGATCTGTGTTGGTTCGTCTCCATGCTCCTTCTTGCAATTGGGCTTACCTTACCAATTACAAATTACACGCTCTTCACCTCCTTTTATATACGTATTTTAATGGAATTTTGAGGACCCCTCCTCGAAATTTGCCCGGTCTACCATATATCAGAACTCTCATAACTGTCTGTTAACCATCGAGGTTGCTCATTCTGGAATTTTGAGGCGCTCCTCAAAATTTGTCCCATTTTACCTCAATAAGTAACAAATTACATTTGTGGAATTTTTGAGAGTATCTCAAAAATTAAAATGTCCTAGTTGCACTGAATTATCGTAATTTTTTTGATATCCCCCAAGGGCTAATCTCTGTCAGAATTTTTGTCTTCTGTTTTGACTTGTTTAAGAAGGTCCCCTTCAAATGAATTTTTGAATCCTCTCAAAAATCTGTCCCAGTTTGCCATATGAAGAGAAATGGAAATCTTACTGGGTATTATGACCGAGCCGTTGTGGTCGCCTACGTATCTTTGAGCAGGGAATCAGGTCAAACGTTTCCCCCTCAAGGGTTTACCAAAATAAGGAAGTTTTTGCTAAAGAAACGACCGAGGCCGACATAGGCCGCCTACGTATCCTCATTCCTTGAGAAATCAGGTCGAACGTAGTTTAAACCAGAACTGTTCGAGACTGTTTCAAACAAAGGTACCAAACGTCATATCCAAATTTGGTCCATGTTGGCATTCTTTCTTCTTCTCGACCTTTGAATGATTGAATATCTTTCAAATGACTCAGTTCGCGTAAATGTCTTGCATCTTGCACTCATTCAGGAGCATCCTATGTTCAACCTATTAAGGTGTTTCCTCAATATTGATCAAGTTGTTGTTGATCATATTTTTGTATCTTTGCTTCAGAGTTGAAACAATTCTCTTGTCGTTTCAACGGTTCCTGAATGATAACCAATCTGGGGTCTGCTCAGTAAAATTTTCCCAAAGGATGCCGGCTTCCTTCTATAGGATAGAGCATACCCCATTGAACCTTCAACTTCATAAAGTTGATTTGAGATTCCCTAGATACTTAGGGCCCTCCTAATTTCGGGCAAGGAATTTTTTCCCATATTGACATTAGGTTTTGATATTTCCTTTGAGAAAGCTGGCTCATAACCGGTATCCGTGCCTACTTACCACACCTCCTCCACTTTTTCCTTTTGGATTATCCTATCACTAATTCTAGTGAATTTTCCATTAGAATCGCAATGGCGGTAATTTTGTGACTTTCCAGTCTTGAAACCTCTTCTAAAGCTTCTCCCACTTTGACAATCAATCTCGACAAACTTTTGTCCATCATACACAACATTCTTTTCATAGTATCAGGATCTTGAGTACGAATGAAAATTTCAGTGATCCTCACTTCGTACATGGGAGGTTGAATTCTTGCAGCCTCTTTTCCAACGAAGAGCGTAACTCTCGATAATTTTTCCTGTAGACTTCCTGTTTGATCTTCTCCAGTAGTAGCGATCTTGGGCATCTTCTAGGTTATGTCCAAAATTTTTTTGGCAAATACTTTGGGCGAGTGGCCTCCAACTTTTTCCATTGTTTCAGCTCTTGTGATGTAAGCCCAGCCACTCTAGAGCTTCTCCACTTAGACTTCGACCGAGAGACGCATCAATCATGCTTCATTTTTGCCAACTCCCACGATTTGATCACAAATAACCTTTCAGATGTTCTAGAGTATTTACTATTCCGTTACTTGCAAACTTTGGCACTTTGAACCCTTATGGAGTTCGAGATTCCGGATGGATGCATAAATCCTTATAGCTCAATCCATCGACTTTCGAAATATACCGTGCAACCTTCATGGATTTCCTGATCTCTTCTTTCATATTCACCTCGAACTACCTCTTCTTTTGACTCCACTCTCTCCTCCTGTCCTTACATTGATCAGCTCGGAACAATTGCATAAAGGTCATTTGGAGTTAGTAATTTGGAAAGTGTCTTTTTAGGTATGGGTTGAACAATGAGGGATTCTGGGTTTTTTTGATTTGTTTTGATATTTTTGGGGGAAATTTTGAGGATCGGTATTTTGGTTTTGAAGATGGGGGAAGGGTTTGAGCATTGTTCATATTTTTGGTTTTGATGGAGATGGAGATTTGAAGGTTTATTATTTTGAGGAATTGTGGTGCTTGACACGATGTGGCGTGACGGGGATGGTAGTTAAGTCAATGGTTTAGTTATTTTTGAGAGGGTTAGAGAGAAGGTCTGAACCTGTTCCGTGCTTTTGGTGTAGAAAGTGGGTGAGGTCTTTTATCCTCCTGGAAGGGTTGAAGGATGACATTGATTAGGCAAATTTTGCATTCTTTGCATTTCGACCCCTTCATTGGCGGCAATCTTTTCATCAATTGCATATCAAATTCATTTTTGTCACGGCGGCGTGTTGACCATGTCAACATCATTCTGTCATCTCCTCATTGTTTATCGCCCCCATAGTTGCCTTTTCTTTTGCAAATTTTGATCGGGGAAGGAATTCTTTAGTGTGCCTCAAACCTTGTGAATACGGATGATCAACCACTTATCAACACAATCAGTTTTAAATAACCTGACACAATGGAAAAACTCAAAAGACCAATATGTTAGTGCCTGGAGGTGGTACATAATACAAGATATCACCTATAGTTTAAAAACATAAGAGTTGCTTTACTCAGAGATAACTTGCTCACAAATATAGTGAAATAGTAAATGACAGGACTTTTTGTCTACGTGACTTTGGGATTTATTGAATAAAATGTCGACTTCTGCGTCGAGACATAAGGTTGCGGTAAATCTTTCATTACCGTCCTTTTTGATTTGTAATTAGATGTAACTCTAATTCCTTGTAATAGAGGTCGAAAAGGATAAATTTCTCACAATTCTTTTGTTTGAAATGATACTGACCAATCTTTTTTCTGATATAGAGTAGTACTAAAGAAACTGAACTTTATTTTTTTTCAAACTGAGACTCGAATATTTTTTGGATGGAACGCACTTTGTAGTGACTCGATATTTATATCTTATGGCATCTAAAATATTAGAAGACTAGTGAGCTAGAATATCTCCCGATAAAACAACATATTCACATAAGCAGTTATAAAAAAATATTGCTCGTTCTAAATGGAATATGTACCCTTTCCCTCTGCGAAGGTGGGCCTAGCGATTTGCTGGATTAACGTCATTTGAAATAGTCTCGACACCGTATACATTTTCAAATTTAAACACATAGGTATGAACGTCCATTTAGGCCGTGAAGCCATTTAGACTCAAGGGGTCTTCTAATGGTCCCAACAAGCCACGGGTATTGGTTAATCTTAGGCAAATGCGCTATTTTTCGGGACTATGGTTTTAGCTCTATCCTAGGTTTTGCTAGAATAGTTTTCAAATTGACGGTACCTCTATTCCGGACAAACATCGGGTGGGGAGCTATCGAACAAACGCCGGATGACCGCATTCCACTATTTTATTTCGATACTCCCAAATGAACGACTTGGGTATTTCTGAGAAAGTCGGCGGTCAATCCGCGTAACTTTTCGTTTTCCTAATCATCTGTTGCCCGTTTGGGCGGAAGGTATGCCATGAATCAATTTCTAGAACAAATTATTTAAACAACTAACAATTTAATTACAAGTATTCAAATAGATTAGTCTTAGGGTTAGACATCCTCCAAATACGCCCCAGCGGAGTCGCTATTTTCTGTTTTATCGGAAAAAAAGTATTTCTAAAAGAGTTTTGTTTTTATTTTTAAGATAATTTGACTTTGAGAGTCGACACTAATTTTTATGAAAAATCAAGAAATCTTATTCCAAAACACTTAAACAGAACAATTTGTTTGTGAAACTATTTTAGGGGGTTCGTGATTCTTTATTAGTGTCTTAGGAAGGTGTAATGCATCCAAGACCTCGCTAATACGGTTTTCCTGGATTAACTTATTGGACGATTTTGTCTTAACGTTTGCAATTGAATTTCTTAGATTTTTATCTAGGCTAATTTTTACAGTTAAATCTATATTGGTTTATCTTGCAAATTTTTGCAAATCTGTTTCGAGTTGAATTTTAAAAGTTTTTTATCTAGATAAATTTATAAGTTTTGAAATGTCAGCGTTTTGATATTTCCGTATTTAGTTTTTTAAGTTTTTTGATAAAAAGATAGACGTTTCAAAGGGGTTTGGAAGTTTTCTAACCATAACTAACGAAATTCAAAACAAACACTAAAGCAACTAAAGTAGAGAGAGAGAGAGAGGGAGAGAGAGAGAGGGAGAGAGATTTTGGGTCCAAATTCGGGTTCTGTTCGCCTTGACCGAATTTTGGACCCACCTATCATTGGGTTTTTAACCCATTTCACCTGTCCTAAATAAGCAAATAATAATACAAAATAAATATGAAAAGTAAAGGAAACGATAAGGGCTTAGGCCCATTACAAATGAAATGCAAGGGAAATAAAGGAAAATCTTCTCATCTATTCTTTGACTTTCTTCAACTTTCTTCGAACTTCACGGGATTTCGAATTTGCATGCTAGTTTCGGCTGATTGACTCGAAGAAAGAGTTGTGAGCCTTCACGGCTCTCTCGGAATAATAGAGGACGAGAGTTTATAACAAACTCGGACGGTTTCACATGCACAAAGAAGGAAACAAAGATTAGTACCTCACATAACCGAAACCGAACTAAATACAAGGGAAATCAAGACAACTTCCCAAATAATAATAACGACCTGATTTAACTTAAGACATGGATAGTTAATATAGGGAGACAAATTCTAAAGAACTTAATAATTCAAATAACGCCATTTACCACATGACAAGCTACTTAAACAAGAGACAAAATGGCATATATAGAATGCACAACACTAAGTGGAAGTAAGCAACTAAATTATTCATTCCATACTTTAGTTGATATATGAAATAAACACATTTGCATGATAAATCCAAAGGACCTCAAATATTCCTCACAAGCTTTGAAACACAGTAAGCATGCATATTCTGAAGCAACTTAAGTCAAAATCTAACAAAAAAGAAGGCAACCAGCAACTTATACCAATCACATGCTAAAGTCTCAAGAAAAGGGTTATGTAATATCGCTAAGCATGCACAACTATATATCAATGAAGTTAAGGTAGGCAGTAAAGACATTTTTTCATATCAATAGCATTCAAAACGTTTTGAAGACAATAAGAAAGAAACCCAACAGCTCATTTTCCCCTTTAAACTCAAATACCCATCAGTAAATGCGAAATATTCAAACTATTATATAGAGAAATCAAGCTGTTTACTGAAGACATTTTAGACATTGGCCATACAAAATTTTGCATCCCACACCCCCCAAACTGGAACACATAGACTCGAATTCACAGCAAATGCTAGCAGTGAACTTCAGAGAAACAACAGCAAGCAACAACGATAACTTCGCTTTAACAAACTAAATGCCCAGCCAAACATCCCTAAATACTATACTAAGCAAACTACACACCATGATGACAATCGTAAAAACAACCCAGAGAACAAACATAACCACCGTCACAACAAGAAGAACATAACGTAGGACCATTCCGGATTCAACGCAAGCACCGGGTATAAAATACCTCATATTCACAAGCAATATACACCTTGACGTCGAACTCCATAAAGAAAATTGTAAAAACTTACTGGAAAAATATACCTCTTTCGGAGCAGCGAAGGGGACATACAAACGAGCACCGACTTCACCACCTTCTACATCAAACGGAGCCTCAGGCTTTCCGGCGAAGAAACGGACCTATTCGAGAACTTATACCCCGATGCGGAACACAAACAGTAGAACAAATGAAGAACTTTCTCCAAAAAATTTCCTCCCCCCAGACTTTCCGAAACCAACAGTGAAGCTAAAAAAATTTCAGTTTCCCCAAGGAATTTCAATTGCTCTTCTACAACATACAGAGAGAGAGCCCAAGATTTCCCAAAAATTCTCCCAAAATTCCTCCAACATTCTTCAAACGATTTTTCCCTCCCAAAATTTCTAACCCCTTTTTCCAACCAAAAAATCCAACCCCGACCAAAGGATGAGGGGGGTTTATATAGAGAAATCGTTAGGGTTTTAGGATGAAGAGGGCGGGATCGGCGATTTTCCACCCATTTCAAATTCAAAATCCGAATCTTATCCAAAGCTGAAGAATATGCCCTTTTAGATGACAAATTCCCAACGAATGGGAGGTGAGGTGGACGACTCGGATCAATCGATCGTCCTTTGGCCTTGCGTGTCTCCAATCTGCGTCGCGAGGACGGACTCTGGTGTCGTTTTGCGCTACAGGTCGTACGACCTTGGCAGGGCTGCAGGGATTCGTTGGTGACCTCGTTCTTCCACGCGCTAGAGAGAGAGGAGGAACGAGAGGAGGAGAGCGTGGGGGGAGAGAGTGTGGCTGGATTTTCCATTTTTGGAAATGGCGTGGGTTTTCTAGTGGCTTTTGTTGGGTTTTGTCGTGTATGGGGGAAGAAGAAAGAGGGGCTGGGTCGGGTTGTATCGTTGGGTCGGGTTGAGGGAGATGTGGCAGGTGTATATAACGGAGTGGCCTGGGTTTTTGGGCCTGCTGAATATAGTGGGTTGGGTTTTAAATAAAAAGGGGGGTTGGGCTGGAGTGATTAATTTATAGCTGGGAATTAATTGGGAAGGGGATTTTGAGTTTGAAATTGGCTGTATGAAGGCCCAAAATTGGATTCTTAAAGGATTAAAGGGAAAACGATTCATTAAAAGATGGCCAATTTAGTTAGATAAAATTGTTAACACCCTTAAATGATTCGTATTAATTAATTAACGACCCCCTTTATAGTAAAATAATTATAAAATCGTGAAAAGTGATTAAAGTGGTAATTATAAATTTAAAGTAAACTAGTTTTAATAAAATACTTTATATGTAAATATTTTTTTTATAGCTTTTTTTTTGAATATCATTACATATCTAATTAATAATACATAATTTGTAAAAACACATATTATCGAAAGTTTATGTTAACCGTATTCGAAGTAATAAAATTCATGTTTATTACATTCCGCAAGATTTATAAACTAATTAATTTAAATATTTGGAAACCTACGAAGCTCGAGAATTAATTTAAACCGACTGGGCCAAATTGGGTGTCAACAGTTTCACCACAGGGTAATCCATTTGGTTTGTGAATTTTGCACATGCATCGCTTTTGTATTATTTGATCCTGGCTCCACAGTTTCATATGTATCTTCCTCATTTGGCTACTGGCCTTATTTATATTGTGAAATTGGCTTGACATGCCTGTTCGTGTTTCTACTCCGGTGGGGTTGAGTCTGTTATAAGTTGAAAGGGTTTTTTTTTTTATAGGTCTTGTCCTTGTGAACTTTTAATGGGTAGCAATACTCATGTAACTTGGTGATCTAGAACAAATGGTTGATTTCGATGTTAACACAAAAAAAAAAAAACTAAACAAAAAAAACAAAAAATTCTGGGTATGACTTGGCTTTTCTCCACTTGCCATCCTAGATGTAATGCCAAAACTGTTGACATTGACAAGCCTAGACAGATTCCGTGAAGTGTGAGAGGGTGACTACACTTCCCTCCAGTTCTATCATCTCTCCTTTCTTCTTTCGGCTAAGAGAATTGGTTCGTAAAGGGTTTTTAGATAGATTTCTTGTGCACACCTCAGGACGATTCTCCCAAGGACCTTCATTGAGTCGGTTTCGTTAGTCCCGTGAGTTCCTAGATTTGTTTCCCTGCAGACCTTCCTTGGTATGCCCACCAATAAGGATATTTGACTTTCTGCATTGATCTTGAGCGGGTTACTCTCCCCATTTCCATACCCCCTTATAGGATGGATCCCGCTGAGTTTAATAGAGTTAAAAGGCCCACTTCCAAGAGTTGTTAGGGAAAGGCTTTATTAACCAAGTTGCATCCCCCTTGGGTTGCTCTCCGGTTGTTATTTGTGCAAAGAAGAAGGATGGGAGTTTCGGTGTGAATAGACTACTGCACTGACTAAAGTAACTGTTAGAACAAGTATCCTCTTCATCGCAGAGATGATTTTTTCTACTACCAGTTACAAGGTGCCTTATACCTTCTCAAAAATCTACGTGAGATCTGGTTATCAATCAATTGAAAATACGGGCTATCAGATGTGCCAAGACTGCTTTTCGAACCCGGTTGGGCATTATGAATTCTAGTATGTCTATTGGACTTACGAAGCCCCCCCTCTTTCATGAGTCTGATGACGGGCTTTTTAAGCCATATCTGGATCTCTTTTTCATTGTTTATTTGATGATATACTGGTTAATAAAACTCAAAGAGCAGAAATAACATGAGAGCCACTTGAGAATGGTATTGGAAAATGTTGAGGGAGAAAAAAGCTTTAATGCCAAATTCTCTAATTGTGAGTTTTGCTAGACTTCAGATATATCCTTCTTAGGCCATGTGGTTTCTAAGGATGGAGTGATGTGGATCCTTCCAAGATTGAAGTCAGTGTAGAATTGGGTAAGACTCTAATGTACAGAGGTAATGACTTCGTTGTTTAGCTAGCTACTACGTCGATTTTGTCAAGGATTTTCTTCTGTTTCTTCCCCTGAAAAAAATTTAACTAAGTATGTGTTTCCATTTGTATGATCGGACGATGTGAAGAAAGTTTTTAAGGCAACTCAAGACCTTTTGACTACTGCACCAATCTAACCCTGCCAGTGAAGGGTAACAACGAATTTCATTGTTTATTTTGATGCATCCTCCTTCGGGGTTGGGTGCAGTGCTTATGCAAGAGGAAGAATGTAAGTTTCTTATGCTTTCGAGACAATAAAAGGTGCATGAACTTAATTATCTGACACCACGATTTTTGAGTTGGCCTGCGGTATGTTTGCATTAAAGCAATGGGAGACACTTCCTATAGGGGGGTTAAGTGGTGAAGTCTAATACTGATCCATCGTAGTTTACGGATGTCTTTACTCAGAAATTTGAATTTGAGACAAGTAGATGGATTGGCATACTAAAGGACTACGATATCACTATCTGGTATCATCCGGGAAAAGCTAATGTTTGTAAGCAGATGCTTTAAGAGAAAGCAGGCACATGGGAAGTCTAGCCCCATTTGCAGGTTCTAGACGCGCCATTGGCTAGATAAAGGTTCAGACTTTGGCTTAATGACTTTATGAAGGCTAGAATTAAATGAGAAGGGAGGAATTTTGGCCTGTGTGGGAGTCAATCTCTTCCTTTCTTGATAAGATTAACGGAAGCAGTTTACCGATGAGAAACTGATTAGGATCCGAGATAAGGTGTGCGATGAGAAGGCTAAAGAAGCAAAATCGATGAGGGAACGGCGTTTTGAGAATTAAGGGAAGGGTATGTGTACCCCGTGTCGATGATTCTATGATTCACACTATTCTTACAGAGGCTCATAGTTCAAGGTATTTCTATACATCCTGGTGCAACCAAGATGATCGTGATCTAAGCATACATTTTGGTCGATATGATGAAGCGTGACATTGTTTGATTTTGTTGCTCATGCCTGACTTGTCAGCAATGTAAAGTTATGACACCCATAGCACAATGGAGGGACACTTCATAGAAATGACCTTCCTGATGGAAGGGAGAAGGAATTGCAATGGACTTTCGTGGTTGGTCCTTCCAATGACAATGGGTAAGTATAACTCCATTTTGGGTAATTGGTTGACATAGTAACTAAAGTCTGCTCATTTCCATTTCATGTCCGCTCAAGGTGACTTATAATTGCAGAAAAGTTATCCAAACTTTACATCTCAGAAATTGTTTCGATGCATGGGTCCACCTTCCATTTATCAGATAGAGGGACGCAGTTTACTTCTATGGTTTTGGAAACATTGCATGCCGAATTCGGTAACTAGGTTGGATCTTAGTACCCCCTGCATTTCAATTCACACCCTCAGACCGATGTCATTCTGAGCGAAAGAATTCGGTTTTTGGAAGATATTGCTTCGTGCATTTTGATAGAATTTGGTGGTTATTGGGATGACTTCCTTACCCTAGCCAGAGTTCTCATACAACAATAGCTATCACACAAGTATTGATATGGCCCATTTGGCGGCACTTATGGGAGAAGATGTAGGTCTCCATTTGGGGGTGGTTTGGATGCATTTTGAGTTTAGACCTTTGGGGTAATGACCTTCTGAGGAATCGTTAATAAAGTGAAATGCATTCAAGAAAAGCTTTTAGCGGCTCAAAGTAAGGCAAAAAGAATAATGCAAGAATCGAAAGGTTAGAGACTTGGAGATTAATGGATGGTGAACAAGTCTTACTGATGTTTCACCCTGAAAGGGTGATGCGGTTTGGGTAAAAGAGGTAAGTAAGCCCCAGGTATATTGACATTTGACGTACTTAAACGAGTACGAAGGTAGCGTAATGAAATTAGCCTTACTCCATGACAGTAGGGGTGACCCGGTTTTCCATGTTTCCTAGGCGAAAAGGTACCATGGGGATGGAAACTACATTATTCGATGGGATGCAGTGCTTTCTTGATGAATTATCCTATGAGGATACTTTTCCATTCTAGATAGAGAAATCCATAAGTTGAGCTCAAGGGAGATTGGATCCATCAAAGTTCAATGGAGAAATCGACCAGTTAAGAGTCCCACTTGGGCGAGCGAAAAAAGGGAAGGAAAAACGGGGGGAGGGAAGGGAACGCGGTGGTGGGGGCGAGACAGAATAGGGGGGCTCCTTCTATCTTTTGCAAGACAATACCCACACCTTTTACAGATTCAGGTACTACCTTTCCGCCCTTGTTTTCCTTCTGTGATCGTTCGAGGACGAACAATGGGTAAATTGGTACCCCCCCCCCCCCCCCCCCCCCCCCCCCCCCCCCCCTCTATTGTAACTACCTGTTAGTCGTTTTGAGAAGGTAGAGTTTTAATTTTTGGTAATAATTGGTCCTGGGTCTACGGATGCCACGACGGACCGTCATTGGCGCACGGACCGCGAGGGTGTCCTCGTTCCAAAACACTTAGATCCCTAAGAAGTTTGAGTACGATATCGACTCTCTGAACGTCAGACGGGATGGCAGGACGGAACTGTCGCAGGCGAAAGGCCGTCACGACTCTGTAATGAATTTGAGTCTCTAAACTCTGTGATGAACTCTGCAGGAACGGACCGTCACAGTCGTGACGACGACGAACCGTCACGTCGTGACATGGACCGTCCACCGTTCCGTGACGACCGTCACAGTCTTACGGACCGTCACAGTTCTGACGTACCGTCAACAGTCGTGATTTCCTTACATGTTTTTAGGGGGCGTTTTTTGGACTATTCTGCTTTATACTTTAAAGTTAGTGGTTTAATGTTAATAATTCCACTTACTTGAGGGGTTAAGGAGACAACCTTGGAATAAAATTGTGGGTGTTACTTTTACCAATCTTTTATACTTACTTTATATGAAGTAATTAGGGTAAGAGAAAGAGTTTTAATAGAAAATAGAAAAACAGAGAGAAAGAGAGAAACGATGGAGAGAGGGGAGAAAACGAAGAGGAAAGCAAAGACTTTGAAGTAATAGCTTTGCTTGATCACGAATTCTTCGGTGGGAGGTAGGTTATGGTTTATTGCAGGATTTTCATAATAAACGCTTAATAGCGATGATTATGTATTGGGGGTCGTATCGTAAAGTCTTCTATTGCTTCATTGTAGTCTTGCATATGTGATTATGTGGAATTGTAAATGGGTTTGGAAAAGATGAGTTGTGAGGATTAAACTAAACCCTCTTTGTTAATGATGGTTTGCCTTGGTACTAAAAGGAAGGCTTGATTAAAACTAAATAATGAGGTTAGTGATCGGTGTGTCACGTTTCCGACACCAGGGATAGTAAGATTGGATCGGGTGGCATGGTTCCGACACCAGGGGATAGTAGTATTGGATCGGGTGTCACGATCTGACACCAGGATTAGTAAGTATTGGGATTGGGTGTCACGTTCCAACACCAGGATATATATGGATTGCCGGTGTCACGTTCCGATCACCAGGTAGTAGTATGGATCGGGTGTTACGTTCCACACCAGGATATAAATAATGATTTCTTCGTATATGTAATATACCAATCTAAAAACCTGTTTACCAAATGAGTATGGTTGGAGATTTTGATTCCTCATGATGTGCTTGGTGTTAGCCAAGGGGTTATGTGTAAATGTTGTTTTTCACCTGTTACGAATATTATGATTTTATGTTATTATCTGAAATATATTTTTTTTCTTTTTTTGAGTTGGCCGATGATACCTACTCAGTACTTGTGTTTTTGTACTGACCCCTACTTGTATGTTTCTTTTCTTGTTATTTGTGGAGGCAGCAAACTGCCATCGACTGTCGACTCAATCCGCAACTCTACCAGACTTCAGCCAATCAATTTTAGGGTGATCTATTGGTTCCTAGCTCGGACTGGATTCTTTTCTTCGCGTCTTGATGTCTTGAAGTTCCGGAAAGACCATCTCTTTTACTTATTTTAGTTTCCTTAGTACTCTTCGATTTGTTAGTAATTTGAGGATAGAGGTTCTTGTGATGATGACTTCCAGGTTTGGAATAGTAATGGATAAATTTTTAGAAGTTTATTTAATTGATTTCGTTAATGAGTTTTAAGTGTCTTCGCATTATTTTCCTGTTTATTATGGTTGAAATGTTGGGATTAGATTGGTTGGTTCGCTCACACAGGAGAGTAAATGTGGGTGCCACTCGCGGCTCGTTTTGGGTCGTGACATCACGTGTACACATATATTTAGAATATTTCTTTACAAGTATGTCTAAGTACACATAACATCGTTTTGAAGGTTATTGCAAATTTTTATATTTGGACTACTTACTTGCTAATTTAATGCTTGAGATTATTTATTGCAAAATAATATTTGTGTTTCTAATTAGATGTTGTGGCATATAAATATTTTATAGCTTAAAACACTTAGAAGTGTAGCCATAGGACTGTATAGAAATGGCAACACTTTCAAATTGTGGGCAATAGGGAAGAAAGGTCCACGCTTGAAAGTGTAGCTTGTAAGGCAACGCTGAATAGGTAATATTTTTAAGTGTAGTTGCAAAAGTGTAGCGTTTTTACCTTTTCACTACAGTTTTAAATGTATCTTATTAGGCAACACTTCTAAGTGCAGCTACAAAAGTGTAGCCTTTTGCCTTTTAGACTACGCTTTCAAGGTTAGCCTGGAAGGAAACACTTATAAGTGTAGATGAAAAATTTTGTCGTTTTGTATTTTAGGCTACGCTTTTAGCTGTAGCTGATAAGGCAACACGTGAAAAGTGTTGCCAAAATTCTAAGGTAACACTTCTTTCGGCCACCCCCAAAAATTGTCGCGTAAAGTCAAAAAGTGTGGCCTTTTATAAAAGTCCACACTTTTGCATAGTTTAGGCAACAATTTTCTTCGTTGGTTAGAGCCCTAAAATGTTGTAGTATGTCATTAAAGTGTTGTATGTGTCATTCGAGGATGAATATTTCCAAGTTGCGTATATTATAAGACCCACAAAATATGTTAGGGTTTTTAAAGACTCACTTGTTCGTATTAGCTTGTTAACTATTTAATTAACTGTTTACAGTAAGTTTGTGTGATGTTAAGTCATTTGGAAATCAAACATCAAGGGGCGACGAACACTTTGATGACTAGTCACCTAAGGGGACTTATGTGTTTTTATGTGCTTATGTGTGTTTCATGAGATTATGAGATCCTTATATGATTAATAATGATGTTTATGACAAGTCTATGGATTTTCATGAAGTTTAGACATCAATAGTCCTAGAATGTCTAAGACGTTCGAAAGTTAGCCCTTGAGACGTTTATGTGTTTCTTGAGCGTGCTTTGCATGTTTGTAAGTATTTTATGTGTTCATTTTGGGTGAAACTTGAATGGAAGGTATATAAAATCTTATGGAGTATATTTTCGTTGGAAACGTCCAGGTTCGACTTCAAAAGGGCCCTACATGAGGACCTCTATAAGAACCCAAAGGCTGTGGAGACACTGCCTTGTCCGTGTCAATCGACTAGGAAAATGACACATCATCAGCGGATAATGACCCTCCGATGGGAAGGTGTCGATGCGTACTTATACTGGGGACGTCTTAGCGACATAACATCCTCTGACCCAAACGACGGAAGGCACAAAAAAGCCTATCGATGGACTAATGCCCCGTCGTTAGGTACGTCAATGCAGGCCTTCAGTTATTGCCATGCAGGCTACATATTTATGGGGTTAATGGGATATTCACCCACGTCCTAACCTTACCGTGCTAGGTTTATTTGATTATTTTTGGGTGTATATAAGTTATCAAAAATGTTATCAACCCATTGCCAATCCAATTCACAAAAATTAGACTTTCCCTCCAAAACGAATTCTCTCTAGAAACCTCCATTGAAGGTAAAGCTCAAGAATAGCTTGGAGCTTTGATTCATATGGTTTCTTCATGAAGTTACCGAGGTTTTATTTTACATGAAGGTATGGTGATACTTCATCTCTAGTTAATATTTCATCTAGAGAGTCCTCTTCAATGATTTTTCTAAAAAGTTTCCTGATCAAATTTGTTCTACTTCAATCCTGCCATGGGTTCTATGTTAAATTGATTTCAAAATCATAATATGAATGTATTGATTATTATCTCCTGATTTGTACATGATTTCAATTCCTATTGCATGATGAACCCATATTTTCTCAAAAAAGAAATGGTAGCCTATGTATGGTTTTATGATCTTGATCTTATGTATATCAATTTGTTATTCAATTATGTTAATATTCTTTCACCTAGTGCCTATTATGTGTGTTGATGATTGTTGAGGGATGATTCATTAAGGTTAAGTGTAATAGTTTTAAAATCTGTCAAGCCTATGTATCTATATGTGTTTAGTGCAACCGTGCCTCTAATATACGTGAATGTGGGATTTGATTGTGTTGGGATAATTGTATCTAGTGACTTACTTTGATGTTATTGATGAATTATAGATAAGTGATCTGTGTGCATCAAGTTTTGCTTAGCCTATGTTATTCTATCTTCAATGGATTCCTATTATAGCATTCTCACTGTAATATCAACTTTATGAATTTTTTTGTAGGATTTCAATTATGAAATGATTATTGTAGCTACTGCCTTAGTTTGATATTTTCGAAGTATTTAGGGTATAAATCTTGAATGATCTAAGTAAAGAAGGCTTGGTATGAATTGATCTAGGTCCTTCTAGCCTCTAGATTGATAACGTAATGTATATGATGTTATCTTAATTCTAGGGTAGATGAAGCATGGATTCATTTTAGTAATGATCTATTTAGATACCGCCCTACATGTATATTGTTGATAACTTTTTGTTGCTTATAAATGCAAGTGAATTTGGTTAATGGTCTATGTCCTTCTACCTGCTAGTATGCTAGTGATGTGTTGTATTAGTTTGTAGTATGGCCTTGTAGTAGCTTATGCATGACTTTATATATGGTTATTGTACATTATTTACTACCTTATACTTGAATTGTTGATCAAAGAATAGTAATTTTCATTGATTACCAATGGCTAAAGGATTTTTAAGACTAGCTCTACTTCTCTACTCCTTTATAGTATTATTAATGAAGCCTTCTATGAACTTGTGTGGTATGGTCCACTTATGGTGGTGGTGTTTTCATTATTGTCAATATATATATGTGATGTGATCATTGTTCTTAGAGGCAACAATACAATGAATGTGTGTTGGTGATGAAGCACCCTATGTGAAGCCTATCCCTAGTTTTCTATTAGAACTATGATCTACGTTGCGTTGCGTATGTCATGAGAATGTAAATGATTATATTAATTTTTGTGTAGTTTATGCCTATGATGAGGTCCTATAATGCTATGTGTGAAGTAAGTATAAAATAGGTTCATAAAGACTAGAGCATTTTGTAAGCATGTCGTAAGTCTTAAATAAATGAGTCTTATCCTATGCTATGCATTCTATGATATTGCGTGATGTATCATTCACTAGGATGACATGATGGGTGTACTAGTATAGGCAACGGTATAGCACCTTGTCGATGCATTGCACATGTGTGCCTTGATAGGATAGTTCGTAGGTTGGTCTTCTAAGTACAAGCATAGGATTGTATGAACATATTATGAATAGGACTTACACGATATGATGTTAAGTAGATGATATGATGAAATATGAATGTGCATTGTGTCTTAGTGTGTTTATATGAAAGAATGGCTCATGTAGTTATACCTATGGACTTGTGCAGTGATATATCAACATGTGTAACATTTATGTGATATGTGAAAGGTTTCGCTCACATAAAAGTAAACACACACACATGTTTGAGGATCTAGTCAATAGAGTGGCCTTGAAAGGTGTGCTCATGTGTACCCTAAAACTAGATAGGTGCTTGAATATTCTATAAGCATATAAGGAAATTAATATCCTAATCCTACATTATATGATGTAAAGAAATAAAGGCGTTTCAATACGGGAACATAGCTTAGCATCGAGTGAACTCGACAATGAGAGGTGTTGGCATCCCTTGGAGGAAGATTTACCAAACATAGAAGTGTTTACTTACCTTAGAAATATGTTAGCCAATAGTTCCACATGATGTGGCGTCTTCAATTTGAGGAAGGTTCACTCATGTTTTCACATGAGATGAGACTCCAATGCGAATGATCATGTAGAGGGTAACATATATCTTTTCATTCCATAAACGATGCTTGCCTCATAGGATATAGCAAGTGAATTCACATAGTATGCTAGCATGTTTTAATGTTCTACCTATTCTAGGTAAGAACACTTTACATTGGTGTGAGTCTCTATAACACCAAATTCCATGTTTATCACCCATGGTCTTAGTGTCGGTTAAGGCTATAGTTGTCACGGCCCGGAAGCACCCCTAGAAGTTAAGGAGAACCCTCGTTTTGTGACCGGTCCTACTTGACCCTTTGGGGTCGTGTACGAGACCTCCAACTATCGTTCATTACATAAGGTATGAAAAGTAGTGCGGAATTAAAACTTTTAATGAATAATTTAATAAAAAGGAAATCTTCCATAAATACTTAAGATATCTTATTGTCATAAACCAAACATAAAGACACAACATGATTAAATTAGGGACACGACCCTTTACATATGAAAGCTATTCATAATAAGTCTTAACATAAAGTAACTAAGAATATAGAAAGTATGCCCTTGAATATGTGAGGGCACACTTTGTCATGAGAGGAACTTTCCCAAGCTTTGACTTCTAGACTTCAACCTTACTTCCAACCTATACATAGATAGTATAGAAAAGTATGGGATTAGTACAAATAATGTACTAAGTATAGCATATGCGAAAACATACGAAAAGGGAAATTTTAGTAAAATAACATTTCACATAAATTTTTTATCAAAAAAAAAAAAAAAAAACACTTTTTTCCCCCCTAAAAAAAGAAACATAAAAGGAAAACACAATAAAAATCATCATTTAAAACTTCGAGAAGAATTTCAATAATTTTAAACTCAAAAGAACAACTTACGGTAGACTTCCTAAACTTTACAATAAATTCATTGAACAATTTATAACATTACAATGAATTCATCCTTTCGGAATTCCTACTTAGTACAATAACTAGATGGCGTCCCATACCACCACCTACACTTAGTAGCACATTCATTTAGAAGCTTTTGCACCAAGTCTTACCTTTCAGAAGGTTCTACTCAGTGCAATGGATAGATAGCATCTCATACCACCACCTACCTTAAGTAGTACTTTATTTTAGAAGACTTAGTTAATTCAATTCAAATAAGTCTCACCAAGACTCCCCTTTCGGGACATTGGCGTACCTAGTGCAGTGGACAAATAGCGTCCAATTCTAACTACTACGCCTAAGTAACACACTCTTTAGAAGACTTATGCACTTCATTGATGATTTTGGTGGGAGTTATGCTATCTGCCATAAACATCAGAGCTACACATAGATCCGCGATATAACCCCTTCATATGAGGATCCCACTTGCTAAATGAGTCATTCTTTTAGCTTTTACATGGCTTTCCCAATAGCTACACCTATGCGGGCACATAGTTAAGGGGTAAGGAGATTAATACTAAGTGACTCATTCTCTACTAACGAGGAGTACACATCTTAAGAGGTACATTGAAATACAACATCTCAACTGTCGAAGTGTAATCCACCTCTACTTCATATCCTCTAGGTGCTAGCCATAACTGGCCACATATTCTTAACATCATAAACTATAGGTTAAGGATTACTAGTGAACACCACATCTAAAATAATGAAGGGTATTAATCTTATAACTTATATTAGACAGCTCATGGGATGTAGTGGGGTTACTACTAAATACTTCATCTCAGCTCACGAAGTGTGTTAAACCCAAAACTCCCCTTTAGGTCTTAACTTAGCTTCATTCATTCATTCAAGTGTAAGTGTGTGTGTACATGAGACCACACATTTCACATAATCTTCATTGCATTTACATTTATCTTTAAAACATACTTATGCGTTATTCATCACATCACACACTTTACATAACGTCATTTAAGCATACCCTCTAACATACTTCACATAATAACTTCATAAGACACATATTAACTAGAGTAACATTATCAACATATCACTAACATAACAAGCCTTCATGGACTCATTAACAATAAACAAGTAACTTCACATTTGTACAATTCAAGTAAACAACACTGCCAAGAAAGTGGACCATACCACTCAAGAGTATTTCAAAATTAAAGATAAACAACCTAACCAACTTACCCTTAAATCCAATTTTTCATCACCTAAAATATTTTACTATGTAATTCATTATAATTAATCCCTTTGGGATGTTTTTAAATCAAAATAACAACAATAAGAAAACAAAAATCAAAGATGACAAATTCATACTCATATAACCCATTGCCTAAGTAAAATTTTTGTAAAGATCTTTAACATGATTACATTGAATTTTTAACCTTAAAATAATAATATAACATTATAATTATCATTATTAAGTCAATAGAAACATTTTCATGCAAGACCCTACTTTAGATTTGAAGATAGAAGAAACTAGGGTTAAAAACCCCTTTTGAAAATTAATTTGAAGGTTTTTCTTGAATGGAAGTGAGTTCATGGATACCATACCTCACATTGAATAAATATAAATGAATTTTTTTGGATAAATTACCACCAAAATACCTATTAGCATTTTTCACTTCTAGTTTCCATGGTGACTTGAGAGTCTTCTAAAAGAGGTGGGGGGTTTCGATTTTAGGAAGAGGGTTCTAAACATTTTTCGTAGGGTTTAAAAAAATTTAACTCAACTAATAAAATTTAAAAAAAACTTCATAGGGTCATAAAAAAGTTAAGGTGAATTTAAAAAACTCCCCAAGAGTTAACAGGCAACGTTCAGTTTTTTGGACTGCCACTATCGACAGTCCAACCAGTGGTCCGTTTGTTAAGGAACGGGCTGTTGATGAGGTCTCATTGGTTGGGGCTGAAACTCCAAAAGATGCAGGTCTTCATTCCCAAAATGAAAGACCAGGTCTACGGTCTGTTGCCTGGTTAACTTTCCGTTGATTGGATCGTCAATGGGCACTACTTATTGGCAGTTTGGTCTAAGTCTTGGACCCTTCATCGAGGTCCCCTTGTGGGTCCTAGGTTTGGTCGTGCCCGAATGTTAAACCTATAAAATAATTATTTTAGGTATTAGGAACATCCCTCATCAATTTATATTAATAAGAACACATAAAACACTCTCAAACACATCAAGAAACACAGGCTCTACCTAAGGCTCTAGAACACCGCATGTGGGTATAGGATGAAAAAAAGAGCTAGAGTGTTTAACTATGCATGATCATATTTTATATATATGTATATGAAGTAATATTCTAGCATATGATGTGCTATGAATGTTTTAAATTTTCCGCTAAAATTACCTATTACAATGCGATACATGATAAGTATCGGCTTGTATAAGACCTCCGAGAGGTCAAATACGCAATGTTACTTCTAGGGGGTGCTCCCCAGATATGACAAATAGAGTGGCTGGAAGATGGAACCTACAGATATTCTGCAGGTGTATAAGCCAGGTCATGGGTAAGTTTCGAATTTCCCCTAGCCTTCCTAAATTTATTTGGGAGATTTATTAAGGTTATTTTTTTGTATTGTAAGTGGGTTTATTAGTATTGAACACTAGATGAATTCATTATTTCAAAATGAAAACCCAAGAACACTCTAGACAACCATTGAAGCTTTAAGGGAGATTGGAGCTTCAAGCTTGGTTTGTCCATCAAATCTTCTGAATTTTCATGGTCTAGTATCTATTAAGGTATGATTTTAATCCTTGAATATGTTTTATTTAAGGATCCAATATTCAAAGGGGTTTCCAAGACTTTCTCAAAAGATGAACTTCTAAATTGAATGCTAGCCGTGGGTTCTCGTATGAAACATTTCAGTCAATGTATTATGATGAAATAAATGTTAACTTTATGATTTTAGACTAAAACTCTATAAACCCATGCAATCATGCATTCTCAGTTTTTACTATATTATAGGTAATACTATCATTTCTCAATATTATTTAATTCTTTTGTAGTTTACTTTGAACTATTTAATTATGAAAGAATGACAAAAAATCATGTAAGAGTTTTATGCAGGTTTTCCTAAAATTATGAATACTTACTGTATTATCTTAGATAATTGTATATTGTGATTATTGGATAGAATTTGTGATCATATCTATTGGTATGAGCCTTTGTGGATTAAAATGGTTTATTTTTCTATGGATTGGTGATAATGTGATTGGAGTGATGTTACGTTGACGTAACCTTGTAAATATTTTGTAGTATATTTCTTTAATTATGATGATGGTTGGTATGGTCCAGTTATGGTGGCGTTGCTTATGTGTTATACTTGTGAAAATATTGCAACGTTGCCGTTACTTTATGAATTATAATATTATCATGTTATTACTTGACTATGTGAATATTGTGAAGGTCTATATGGTTTATGTGTAGGTGTTCTTCTAAGTAATTAGATGTGATCATAATATCTTATACTGAGGCCTTATATGGTTATAGTTGATTTTTGAGTGTGAATCTCCCTAGTTAACCATATTATTCTTTTGATGAGCTATGATCATTTGTATATACCAATGAGTAGATTGTCTTGCAAGTATACTTAAGTTTACCCTATATGATACATTAATGATATTTAACAAGTGATAAGATGATAATTAATTGTTTCTTGTTTAGGTAGACCTGTGCCTTTTAATTGATACATGAAGAGTGTGAATATGAATCCTTGACATAGAAGGATAAAGCACCTTTTTCATGAATGTATATGTATGTATAAAATATGATCTTTAATATTGATAATAAGGTTTTCTATGTTGAACCTTTTAAAAGCAAGGTTATGATATCCTTGAAGTTGAAAGTCCTAATGGTATCATTTTGGTATGAATGATAGACTTAGGGTTTGTTGTCTCGAACGACATGAAATCATCTATATGAAATTAATTGAGCTATCTTAATAATAATTGTAGGCATACCTATTTTACCCTCTTTGGTATGGTGTATTATGATTTTGTTATCAACAAGATATTACATCTCTTCATATGCTCCTTTATTGAATCTGTCTAAACAAAGACTAGAACCGAGAGAACATTTTTGGGAGTAGGTCTAGTTACGATGGATATTAGAGTATAAATAAACCCTTGATATTCCTTAACCACGTGCAAACATGGGGTGTGTCGTAGTTATATCATTGGCAAGTTGAACACCCTCCATTGGAGTAGGATTTTACTCCAGTTTCCATGCTTACCTAAAATGGTCTATGTTATTAAATACCTATTCTCGTCGTGTGGGATACATGCTAGTGATGGATAAGTTTTATGAATATTAGGTAGTGGAATGGGACGCTATCTAGACATTTCACTACTAGGCTTCAAAGATGTAGTACGCATGTTCCCTAGGTCTTCTCCGAGACCATTATGTGAATCTCCTTAACTTTTGAATGTCTCCTAAATGAATTAATTAATTTAATGAATTAAGTTAAAAGTATGTTATTGAAAATATAAATATTAGAGTAGCTTTGAAGATTTCTTAGTTATGCTTGGAGACGGTGTATGAGTGATCTCTTAATGTCCTACTTAAATCAGTCGTAGAGTAATTTTAGGTAGGAAAATAAATCTATGAAATGTGAATAATCTTATGTTAGGTAGTCTAATGTATCTTTTTAGTATGTGTGAAGGTATTGAATGGGTGGTCTCTTAATAACTCACTCATGTAAGCCTTACAATCACCTTGGGTAAAAGGGTCTCATGGTTATGTGAATTTAAGTGATACTGATGTTATATTCTAGAATGTTACTATATATGCTTATTTTAACTTACTGAGATAGTTTATACTTGCATATGAATTGTTACTAAAAAAAATTAAAATAGATTTAATTGATCTGTTAAGATTTAGAACATAAAAGTACTTTAGAGAATTGATAAAAACTGGACATGTATTAATATGATTATATTGTTTTAGAGAGAATTCTCGATGAACAACAAAAAGAAGTTCTCGCTAACCAACACTATTTCTATTGTCGCTAGTTTTACTACTGCTTATTGGGTAAGGATACACCATTTTTCTCTTATTTATCAAGACTAACATGTTCTTATAGCTATAATATTGTTCGAGTATGTTTATGATCACAAGGTTTAAGGATTTGTACTAATTACCTACTAAAAATTTAAAATATATGTATATAACGAGATTAATCATAAGATAATCATAAATTTATCTTTTAGATTGAAACGCACAAATGTGGTTGAAAATAATCACTGAGAAGAATGTTTGATTAAAATTTCTGTGATTAAGAGGCCATCAACATTAAATTTGTTGGTAATTCAAAGCTTCTGTGATTTCAATGACTATTCTGATCTTTTTTCTCTTGTCACTATTGATTTGCAGTAAGCTTACCATGTATGTTTTATTCCTAATTCCATCTAACCGGTTAAATTTTTACACTATATTTATCAAAAATTGTTTGATCTCATAATCTCAATTAGTTCATTTAAATTCCTTAGTTTTAGAGCGACGGTGAAACTTAGTTAAAACTTGACGAGTATTTACTTTCAATCACAAATCTTCAACTTTTAATCATTTGAATTTTATTCATTTACATTCATTCTTAATTATGTATATCCTATTAATTTTAATTATTTTTCTTTAGAAGTATAATCAGTATTTAAAAATATTTGTGGATGATTCAAGGATTGATTTTCCATAGCAAAAGTGTCATGACTAGGTAATAAACTTTTATCATCTAAAAACAAATTATTCTGATAACTCACTCTTGACTATTAAAACTTATTTGTGAAGTATTTAATAAATGTTACTCAAAGATTAAATATTCATAGCTTCTTCTAGGAATTCACATATCCCATCCAAGAATTGGATGGATTTAGCAAGGTATAGCAAAGAGTATATTGATGGTATTGAATCATTTGTTGATTTTGCTTACTCATATAGAGATCCTCAAAGAGAGGAAATTTAGTGTCCATGTGCAAAATGTTGTAATATTCATTGGACTTGATGGAATGTAATGTATGATCATCTCAAATGCAATGAATTTGTTAAAGGATATACTAGATGGATAAATCACTGGGATTGGGATATCAAGTTGAATGTTTATAATCATTTGGATTAGTCGCATGATGATATTAATGAGTAGTTGAATGATCAATTTAGAGATGTTGAACAAGCTCAAGGAGTATATGATTGTCAAAAAGAAGATGCCATGAAATTCTATAACTTAGTTGAAGAGGAAAACCAAGAATTATATCCTGGTTGTACAGAATTCTCTAACTTATCATTCACACTTTGTTTATGTTTGTTGAAGTGTCTACATGAATGGAGAAATGAATCATTCATTTCTCTTTTAGAGTAATTAAAAGAGATAATTCCTGAGTTGAACATTACTCCGTCTTACAATAAAACCATGTCTATAGGTAAGAATCTTGATCTTGATTATGAGAAAAATGATGCATGTCTTAGTGATTGCATGTTGTTCAGTAATGATCATAAGGATGATGATTTTTCTCATACTTGTGGAGCTTCACGATATATTCAATCTCATGAAGTTAATAGTGAGCTTGAGCCTTCCAAAAACAACATCGAGTTTCAGCAAAGATTTTTAGACACTTCAAATTAATTCCTAGACTCAAAAGGCTATTTATGCGCTCAACGAAGGAAAATTCTTTGAGGTGGCATGAAGAGGACCATTCTAAAGATGTAATGATAAGGTATCAAGCTTATGGTGTAGCATGGAAAAGACTTTGATAGGCTTCATCAAGATTTCGCACTAGATTTTTGCAATGTGATACTTGGCTTGTCAACTGATGCATTTAATCCATTTCGAACCATGAGTATATCACATACCAAATGGCCAGTTATGTTGATGGTGTATAATTTGCGTCTTGGATATGCATATAATATAAATATTCTATACTTTCTTTACCTATACCTCGGCAAAGATCACTTGGAAATGATATATATATTTACTCACAACCATTGATAGATGAGTTAAAATTAAGATGGAATTCCCCGGTTGAAACATTTGATGCTTTAAGAAATGAAAATTTTCAAATGCGGGAAGCTCTTATGTGGACAATCATTGACTTTAATACCCATGCTATGTTATTTGGTTTGAGTACAAAAGGAAAATTTGCTTGTATTTGTTGTAACTATGGCACTAATTCTCGGTATCCTTAACATAGTCGAAAAATGTGTTTTATGGATCATCATGTTTTTCTACCCATGGATTATCCATGGAGATCTAAGAAAAGATCTTTCAATGGAAAAACTCAATTAATTCTTCCTCCACCTCCCTTAAAGCTGACTGATGTGCTTAATAGCATACATGATTTTTAAAATGTGTCTGGGAAGAAGAGAAAAAGTTCAAATGATGGCCAATGGAAGAAAAGGTTGAGTTTTTTAAACTACCTTATTGAAAGCACAACTTGTTAATCCACAACGTTGATGTGATGCATATAGAAAAGAACATAGTTTATACCATACTTGGAACTATTTTGGATATTTCTGCAAAAACAAAGGATCATACAAAGTCCTGGTATAATTTGAAAAATATGGGAATTGAGAAGAACCTTCATCCAAAAATTAGAGAAGATAGTAAGAGAAAAAAGTATACAAAGGCTTGCTTCTCAATGACAAACGTAGAGAAATCAATATTTTGTTGAGTTTTAAGGACAGTCAAGCTACCTGATGGTAGTGCCTCCAATATATCTAGGTGTGTGAACTTCGATGAAAGAAAATTGTCTAATTATAAAACCCACGATGCTCATTCGGGAGAAAATCTGGGAAGGTCATCGGGAGGGACCTCAGATTTAAGATCCCTAACTCTTACTATGTGATAGAGACAACCCACTCCAATCAATTTGCAAGATTTTATCCATGAAATGATCTTACCCCTAGGATTTGAGTTTCCTCCTTTCCACTCAAAAATAGCTTCATTTTGAAATTGAAATTTGACTACCTTGTCCTACAATCAATTAAGACAGAGCAAGCATGCAACCAATCCATTCAAAATATCACATAAAAAAATAACATATCAAGTTTTATAAAGTCAAATAATCTTATTCTATTTGGAAAGGAAATAGTACATATTTTATAGAACATGTTAACCACCACGAAATCACCCAACGAGGTAGAAACAAAAAAAGGTTCGTCTAACATGTCGGTTTGTATTTCAAATTTCATGGATACAAGAGGGGTTATAAATTACAATGTATATCCTACATCAAACAAAACATATACATCAAATAAAAATAATTAAAACATGCTAGGAGCCACGTCCAAGGAGCTCTCTTGATCTCCTCAGGATCGAAGAATATAAAAGAGATTCTTCTTAGGAGCATCCGAATTCGGGGTACTTGTTTGAGCTTGATAATTTTCCATTACTTGAGCTTTCATTAAAGGGAAATCTCCATTCATATGACCACTCTTTCAACAACCATACCAATTTCCCGTGCAAACTAGGAACTCACCATCATGTTTTATACCACATTTTTAACAAAAAGGCTTCTAAACATAAGAACCACCACCTTTCTCTTGGGTCATGGGGTTATACACCCTACTCTTCTTTACCCTTCGAGCATTAGGATGTCCTTGGTTGGAAAAACTCCTTATGAACCTTGTTTTGTATTGATCCTCAAATTGAGTCGTAGAAGAATTTCCATCCTCGACTCTTACCTTCTTGAGCTCCCTACAAAGATGCTTAATCTTTTGCTCCTCAATTCATTAAGCATGCACCTTGAAAAGAGAGATGTTCGAGCTAGGAATAAACATAGAAGACTTACATTCATTAACCATAAGGTTGGATATCCCAACAACAAATTTATACATCTTATTTCTAGAATCCGCAATAATAGTAGGAGCATGCTTAGATAGTTGAGTGAACTTGCGGTTATACTCCTTCACGCTCATACAACTTTGACGAACGCTAATGAATTCTTCCATTTTCCTCTTCCTTAATTCCAAGGAGAAGAACATATTAAGGAAATCCATTTTGAAAGCTCCCTAACTAATCCAACTTTCTATAACCGGCCTCTCATCCTTCTATTTCTCATACAAAAATTAAGCTACGTCTTTATGTTGGTAGGCATCAAGTTCTGCCTTTTCTTTAGAAGAAACACACATAGCATCAAGAAATTCGAATACTTAATCAATGAACCCTTTTAGGTCCTCCTAGATCCATAGAAACTAGGGGGATTCATCCTTCTGAAATCCCTAATCCTTGAAGCGGTGGTGTTAGCATTGGTGTTAAGTTGTACCTTTACATCCTTGGCAACTTGAGTAGCCAACACATGAGTGAATCTATGAATAGACACCCTAATCTCAAGATTAGTCGTTGCCCCTTCTTCAATAAGAAGTTGAGTGTTTTAAGGAGCTTGATGGGGTACCGCTTCATTAAAATTTTCCTCTCCGGACCTTCGAGCATTGTTCTTCCTTGTAGTCATTGCATATAATCACAATAAAAGGACTATAAGAATCGAATATATATAGTTAAGACTCATAGGTACGACTAAGGAATAAAAAAAGAGGGAAAGTTCATAAGAATAACATAGGCTCTAATTCATAATTATGCATTGCTCCACAAATATGAATAAGATCCTAGTTAGATGTTGTTTAGTGAGACATCAATCCTATAATTTCTCAACCTCAAACTCTGATACTAAGACTTTTACGACCGAATGTACTCCCAAGGCGTAACCGTCGTTGTCGTTCTCTAAGAGGACAAGGACAAGACCTTAGCATACATCATAGCACTTCATAGGTCAAAAACATCAGAAAATTTAATAATTTTCTATTTAGAGAAGTATACTTAAATTTCTTGCATATAGTACATGGGATTTACATAGACACCTCTCTTATAGAAAATGCATAGGCTTCTCACTTAAGAGTTTATAACAACAATGTATTAGTCACCTCACATTTAAAAATCTAAAAGTGAATCACAATAGTTTGTTCATAGCCCTTTGTCAATTACAATATGCCCAGATAGGCCAGAAAGAAGTCTTAACATGACAACAAAATAATTTTCTTATAACATAGACAAAAGTAATGAGTCTTGATGAGTGTCTCTATCCTCAGAACACATGAGGGCTCACAAATTGACTTAGTAAATGTCCCAGTCTTCTTTTCCAACATCCACGGATCTCCTAAACATCCCAAACATACAAATTTTGGGAAAAAGGGAGAAAATATGGGCTAGTACAAACCACATGTACTACGAATGGTTTCTATGGAAAAAAATCATCATTGCATGAGAAAAGGAAATATTTAGTCAAAGCCATGAAAAATATCCAACAATTCAATATACATATATAAAGAAACTCATAATGATATCTACATATAAGTAACTAAATCAACACTTGTGCAATGAAAAATTAAAGCCCTATAACCCTATCCAAATATAAGTATCTCATTAATCATTTCACTCCATACTTAAAACATATTCTCATATATAACATGCTTCATATACTTATAAAACTCATAGCTTATAAAAATAATCATAAAAATAATCATAATTATAAAGGAATATTACTAAAACCATCCCTTAGGGTCCCACATGTGCAATGAGTAACAAAAGTCCCATATCCTCCCTCGCGCTATGTATTAGCCTTCAAGACAACCCTAATAAGAGTTCACATACTTCACTTGTTTATTTACTTCTTTTTTTATCATAGTCAAAGAAGTGCAATAATCGACATGAGGCCATGTGAGCTACATTAAACCTAGTGTTCTACTCCCACATCGAAAAGAGAGGGTTAACAGTTGCCTAAGGTGTAACCATTCATACGTAGCTATCTAGGTGGATTTACTAAGCTAGAGACCTATGTGGGCACATATTTAAGGGTCAACGAGATTGTATCTAGAAACCCTTAGTTACTAACGTTAAGGAACCCATGACTTACTAATGTGAGAAAACCCAGGTGGGAGGCCGGACTTACTAAACGTGAGAACATTATCTCATTTCTATGCCCTTTCGGTGCGAAGCAATTATTCCCTTTAGTAATCGTATTATCTCATCATATAAGTTCACCCTACATTCTTCTAGGACACTATGTAAACATCTTATCATATCTAGATAATAGGTCATCACATGTGAGAACAATAATTTTACATTAGAAAACACTTCATAAGTGGTAAACCTTTAACTTAAAACTTCATTTTAATATTGTAATCATAAAACCTAGTTTCGATCATAAAATAATCGTATCATAACATGAATACATAGATCATGTCTAATAAAAATTTTAGGGTTAAGGATGAGGAATACTTAGCACCAACATCACAACGACACATTAGATATAGAAACATTACTATCTAAATAACAAAAAATTCATGATAGATTTAAAGAATAACCAATCAACATATTGTATTACAAAGAATGCATAACAAATTACATAAACAAGGCAAATTAAATAAGTAATTACATAATTTAAAACAGTGTAATCAATCTACTAGTTCATTATCTTCCGTATTCACACTAATAATTAAACTTTTCAAAAAACATTAGGACAGACATGGAGTCAAGGGAAATCTCATGGGAAATCATAAATTAACAATCGATAATACTTAAAAAACATTAATTCATCATAATTAAGAACAATTAAATCATAATTTTGTTTTTCAACGAAGACCTGTGTGTAGAAGAAAAACCTAGATTTTGGGGGATTTAGAAATCATTTTTTGGAGGGACATCATGGGGAAAAGGATCCCAAGTGTGAAAGAAACAATATATTAGAGATTATAAAGTCACGAAATTGTGTTTGAAACATGAACGCTTGATTTTATTCTTTGAGCTCTATTGGTCATCAATGGAGGTATGGAGGAAGAGACAATTTCAGAGAGATGAGAGTGATTTTTAATTTCATTTTTGAGACTTTATTTGGGTGTTAAATATGAACTAACTGAGTCTAATACGTTATATAATCACCCCTTATATTACCCAAAAGACCCCTCATTTAAATGGGTCTTTTTGTGAAGTCAAAATATTTAAAATACTACTTTTACGAATCATTGAAGTGGATGCACGTCGCGGGGTTAATTCTACAATTTATTTTAGAAAACCGAATTTAGAAAGAGATATTCCTTTATGACCTACGTATCGAATCCTGGTTTTCCTAAGTGATGGCTGTGCATAGAGCAATAACCACCAAATTCTTGGCTGCCACAGCTGATTTGGAAGACTTCTTGCCAATGTTCAGGTCGTCTCCAAAGATCTTTATGTTGGTCCTTTAGGTGCCATGACTGTAATTTTCACCCTCTATACTTCATATGATCATCCTTGACTGTAACGACCCAAAAATGACTATGCAAAGTGATGCCTAAACGTACCTAGAATGCCTAGAGTAAACCTTTTTCACATGACCTGATTCGTGCAGAACAGGACCTCTGAACCTATTCCACAGCCAAGCCAACAAACTTTGTGATTTAGTTGCGCTAGGAATGGATGGGTCCAGCCATGTAGGGCACCCAAATATTACGATTCACCCGAATGAGTCTTTACCGGACTTGAAAGGGGTAATCTCATTTTTGGTGGGTGTAGGGGTAAAATGGTCTTTTCAAGATAAGTATAGTATTTTAATTACCCCATGTATTTAGTTAAGTAATAACTTAATGTAATTAGGGGACAATTTGGTCCGGGACAACCCGGATTGACCCGATTAGTGAGTTAGGCTTCACCCGGGTTCGATCCTTGGTGGAACCAATATTATGTTTATTTAATTGGCATTTATTTATGTTATTTAAGTAAGGGAATGTTATTCATTTCACATAATCCTTAGAAAATAAGATTTTTAATTTAAATAACAAAGAGTCCTAGTTTGACTAAATCTTTACCTAAAACTCCTACTTCTAAACTTACTCTCACATTTATCCACTCTCATTCTCACGTCTCTCTACTCTCATTCTCACGGTTCATCATTAGTAAAAGAAAAAAATCAAAATTTCATCACTCTTGAAGAATTTGTACGCAAAAACTCAAAAGAAAAACTAAACTAAAAATGAAAAGCAAAAACATTTTTCTCGACGGGTTGTGCGTGAGGTTTCAATGGTGAAACATTGTTTTTGTGGGAGTAAGCATTGCATTGGATAAGGTTTGGAACGGTATTGAACGATAAAAATGGTATGTGTTTATTCCTCTTTGTTCCTTTCCCAAGAGACCCCTAGGATTAAGTCGTATTCTATCCCAAAAACTAGGAATGTTTCCCTTTGTATTTCCCTGTCACTAGCTTCTATCGATTGTTGTAGGTTGGATATGTTTGCTGGTAGAATTTAGGGATGTAACCTCTTTTCGTGATGATTATGTTCATGTATGTATGCTCAGATTTATGTGATTTTTAAGTATGACTTTTCAATACCTATGTGAAAATGGCATTGTTTAATCCTTGTGTTATTGTATGCAATTACTTGTAGAAATTAATGTTCATGGTAAGTGTAAAGTTGATTAATTGAGTGAAATCTCTTGGCAATGTAACAACGAAAAATGCACAAAATAATGTATAAAATATCTAGCGAATTGCCTAAGCATCAAACGTATAAATGTTGACAAAAGGTAGATTATGTGGTACAAGACATATGCATCTTGTAAGTATGGGTTCATAAGTATAGCGCACGTTTAAAAATAAGTCAAAACTAATATATATGTGATTAAATGATGTGACCCTAGGAGGGTTTATTAAGAGTGTGAAACACACTAAAAGGCCAACTGCATTGGCATATGAAAAAATGAATATTCACGTAACGGGGTGAGTAATTATGAAGATATAATATGCTAAAGTTAATGAATGTGGTGACAACATGATAAGAGGCTATTAATAAAGATGAGATCAATCTCAAATAATCCTAATAAGAGTTACAAAATATCGTACTCACCAATGAGAGTGTAAAACTAATAAAGAGAACAATCTCTAAGAAACACTTTAATGAAAGTATCGAGATTAATTCACACTTCATACTATTGATTATATGATAAATAATAAGATGAGCAACGATGCCCTTATTTTAGAAGACAACTTCTATTATTTGTGAGATGATTGTAATAGAACTTTATACGGAGCGCTAATTGGATATCTAGGAGTCGTGATTCTTCTTTCAAGAAGGCAGAGGTTGGTGTAAATCTCATGAGATGAGACGGTCCATTTAGACAGGTATGGGTAACCTTATATCTACTAGTCTTTTAACCTATGTTGGCTACATAGGGTTCTAGGAGGGTTCATTTTACTATATACGCTAGCATGTTTTGGTTTAACATTTTCCAGTGATTGCACCTCTATTTAGTGTAGGGTACACATTGGATTTCATGAAACTCACATAATTTATGTTGGTTAAAGTCAAATTTCTAAAAAAAAAGAATGAGGTGAGCCTCATGTAATGCACAAAATGAAATAAATTATACTGAACTAGACTCAAGTAATGAAACTAGGTTATTCTTGGTCATTGCACAGTAAACCCTATGAGAGTCCTAAACAACATCCTAGGTATATAAATGTAAGAAAATGAAGTACGTATGAATGAATGAAGAGGACTCTGTGTTTTCTAAAGAAGGCTCCCTTGTTTAGGTACCATATGTTGAGCCATCACTTGGAAAGTCCTAATGTTAAGTCCATGATTCAAAGGTCTCACGGCATATGAAAAAAATATATGTGATATATGTATTTGCTAAATGAAATGTGCTATGTTGTGTGTGTAATATGAAATGAATAATGATGTGTGTTACTCTCATAGCATGACTTTCCTAATCAGATTTGGCAAGTCTAACTGAATTTGATTTCCATAACTCCTATCGTTAAGAGAGTGATCTTCTTAACCATGCATGTCCTTGGTATGTACTTGAATACACCCATACTTAGTTAATGTGTGTACTAATCCCATACAACCCTTTACTTTTATATGCAAGTGTAGGTGGACAGTAGATCTTACGAGACTATGTTGAAGCTATCCGGAAATGGTTGGACCTCACGATTTCAAGGATGATAATCTCTAATATTCTAGGTTAAATGTAGGGGTGATCTAGTGGAGGATGTTCCACTAACGTTTCTTTCTAAATTATTTTTAGAAGTCATATTGGTGCCATTTTTACAATTTTATATTAATGCAGTTAAAAACTTTTTCCTTCATTTTTATATCTTATTATGGTTCCTGTGATCTGATGTGATATAATGCAAGTCTATCTATACTTCAAAGAAATCAAATGTTTTAAATTTTTTGCTGAAATAAACCGATACGCTGTAATGATGACGTATGTAGGCTTGTTTGTGACCTCAAAGAGGTCAACAACGCTCTTTCGTCTAGGCTTTAGACCCCGGTCGTGAGAAATGTGGTATCAGAGTCTTGGGTATTAGAGGATCGTCAGGAGTTCGTGGAGGAGGTCCAAAAGATTTTTATGTCGATGGGGGCCACAGAGATTGAGAAAGCTGAGTTGGACTCCTACCAGCTGAACAATGTTGCACAGACCTGGTGCAAGATGTGGTAGGATAGCAGGGCATTGGGCGTAGGTCGGATCACTTGGGAGCTATTTAAGACAAACTTTCTGAAGAGGTTCTTAACCAGGAAGATTAAAGAGGCTAAGGTTGAAAATTTCATCAACCTTAAGCATGGTTGGATAATTCTCAATGAGTCTTCTCTAAAATTCTTAAAATTGTCCAGGTATGCCACTTCCCTTGTGTTGAACAATAGGGACGAGATGAGCAAGTTTCTTACATGAATCTAAGAGGACATAGAGGAGGAGTGTCGGGGTGCGATTCTCTATGACTGTATGGACTTCTCAAGGCTAATGGTGCATGTCAAGCAGGTTGAGGACTACAGGAAGAATAGAAGAGTTCGTGAGATCAGGATGCCTAAGGCTTGTGACCAGACTGATACCATCAGTGGTGGTGGGAGAAGCACTTTTTGAGTTTGTGATTAGCCCATATTTATGAAAGGGAATCGGAGTTCAAGGAATTCATACTCTAAGAGGAGTGCAGAACCTAGAGGAGTCAGACCCGAGCCCAAGAAGGGAAATGGAGGTGATGTGTAGAATCCCAGAAATGAATGTGGCAAGTGTGGCCTTATTCACAGTGGAGAGTGCATATTAGCACAAATACCTGCTTCGGTTGTGGAAAGAGAGGACACATGGTAAGGGACTGTCCAAACAATAGGAGTCAGGCTCGAGATAATGCTCCGCCTAGTCCTGATCCCCAAAATGCTACTGTAGCCGAGTCTATTAAGAAGAAAAAATTTTACGCCTTGAAGGGTAGGAAGGAGCAGGAGAAGTCTCCTCAAGTGGTCACAGGTATGCTACAAGTCTTCTCAACCTCCATTTATGCTTTACTTAATCCATGGTCTACGCTTTCTTTTGTGACTACCATGCTTGATCTTACTTTTGAAACACTACCTGAAGTTTTGGAGGATCCTATCGCAGTTAGTACTCCCTTAGTAGAAAATGTAAGAGCTGAGAGGGTTCATAAATACTGCCCAATAGTAGTATGTTGTAAGACTATCTGGGCAGACCTGGTTGATTTACCCATAGAAGAATTCGATAATATACTTGGTATGGACTGGCTCCATAAATGGTATGCCTTCATGTAATGCCATAGTAGGGTTGTCAGATTCCCTTGTCCTAATGAAGTAGAGCTGGTCTGGGAAGGGTAAAATTTTAATCATTCAATCCCTTGATTTTCAACATAAACGCTAATAAAATGATGTCCAAGGTATTGTTATGCCATCTTGTGAGTGTCAATGATCTATATCATCACATTCCTTCCATAGAATCTGTTCTTTTAGTAAGTGAGTTCCAAGATGTTTTCCCCGATGATTTTCTTTGAGTAAATCCCCCTTGAGATATTGATTTTTTTCTCGATCGAGATCCCGTTACAAAACCGATGTGAATTCCTCCCTACAGAATGTCTCAAGCCGAACACAAAGAGTTGAAGCGACAGTTAAAAGATCTCACTGATTAGGGTTTCATCAAGCCGAGCATATCCCCTTGGGGGCTTCAGTGCTGTTTGTGAAAAAAGAATGATGGAACCCTAAGGATGTGTATTGATTATCAGCAGCTCAACAATGTCACTACAAAGAAGAAGTCTCCACTTTCCAGTATAGATAACTTATTCGATGAGCTCCAAGGGTCTAGTTTCTTCTCAAATAATGATCTTCATTCCGGGAATCATCAGTAAACGGTTAGGATGAAGATATCCCAAAGACACCCTTTCATACCCGTTATGGAGATTATGAGTTCCTAGTAATCTCATTCGTTCTCACTAATGCAGAAGTTGCATTTTTGTACCCATTAGTGTGTGTGTGTGTGTTTGTGTGTATGTCATTACCTTGAAGTCAAATTGGTTTGACATGAAGGAATGACTATGATAATCAAATGTGAAGCATGCCTATTCTTCCATTCTAGTTGTGATCTATGTTATATTACTCATGTAATATGTATGTCAATGACTATGTTAGGGGTAGGTTTAGGTGCTGTAATTGTTGAATTATAAATTTTGAATAACCCCTTACTTATGAACCCCTGTATGAATGTGTGGTATTAAACATGATTAGGAGTCTTAGATTTCAAGTAATGAAAATGTCTTGTTTTATATGTTATAAAACTTTTTTATATCCTAGAGTTCCTATTACTTTATATATGAGTTGTTTACGGTTTAAGGGACTTGAATGTGTATTGTGACCTTTTCATGATGGCTTCCTTAATATTGGGATTCCTTGCTACTATGTGATCATGTTATCCAATGTATACACACTCACACTTTGTCCATGCTTATAAGTGTATAGATCCATGTCAAAATTAAAAGGTATTATCATACGCACTAATGTCTACTACTATGTATCTAAAGTATGTGACCATGAATCATGCAATGTATCTTAACTAGGATGACTTGATGGGTTTACTAGTATGAATAAAGGTATGGGACTTAGCCTATACATTGCACATGTCTACATTTATAGAATAACTCCTAGGGTGATTATTGAATGCACATAAATATGAATGCATACAAAAGCTACGAAAGTGAAAGTATATACATTATAATGTCAAGAATATGATTTGATGAAGTAGGAGTACATAGTCTCTTAATGGGTTTATGTGAAAGGTTTCCTCATGTAAGTACTCATACATACACATGAATGTATAAAATGAAGAATGTATGATGATATAGTAAATAGGGAGTCTTTTAAGCGGTATTCTTAGTTGTACTCGAAACTTGGTTGTGCTTGAATATGTTATGTCCATGTGAATGGTTTTCTCACATGAATTAGGCTTATAAAAGGACATTCTCATCTATAACATATGTGCTAAATATATAAGGAGTTTGACCTCCTAACGCCATTTTAATGTAGTAAAGTTAATAAATACTTCTCGTCAAAGGGAAGTGATCTTAACACTGAGAAAACTACATGATGAGAGGACCCTTTTCCCATGTGGGGAAGCTTGTTCACCATAAAACTCACGAGGTGGATACCTGCAATGCCTCAATAGACATAAAGAGGGTTTCCATATATACCTTCTAGTTCCCATAACTATGTTACCCCATAAGACCTATCTAATCCACCAAAAATTCTAGAATGATATTCATGTCTTTCCTTTCGAAATAAGATACCCTCTATTTCTGTAAGGGTATGACACCAAATTCACTGTTTGGTTACATGGTCTTTTTGTCAGTTAAGACTAGGGTTTACCTTAAGTAAAATTTATAATGGAAGTAAAGAACTTCACCCTAACTAGGATAACCTAAGCGAAGTTCCTTAGTGTAGGTTAGGGTATGACACTTCATCTATGTATTGCCGAAGTATTTCTTGAAGGGAGTTCTAGGAAGGTGTTCTAATGTGTATCGTTATTTTTATGTTCCTAATGCGTGACATTGTATTATTCTCTACTTTTTTTGATTATATGCATGGTATGAGTCTATATTATGTGTTTTTACATTATATGGGTTGTGTGGGTCTTATTTACTATATGATGAATCTTTCTTGACATGAAGGATATTTTCTATTCTTGTGTTATTGATGTATGAAGTGTATTTTAAGGCTTGTAGTCTCCTTGTAGGTTTAATTAGTAATGTGTAAGGTTATGGGACTTAACATGTACAATGCACTAGCAGGCTTAGATGGGGTTTTGAGTAGGGTCTTGTGATGTCTAATCAATATGGACCTCCAGTATGCTTTCCTTGATTATTGTGTTTTATGATTTTATTGATACTGTTTAATTTCATGAGGTCTTAAAGTGAGTCCTATATGTGGTTCTTGGAACATGTTGGTTCATATGGGAAGTAGGTGTCTTAGGATATACTATGTTCCTATGATTCCTATGTTTAAGTAAATGAATGTTATTTGAATGTCAACCTTGGTGACCTTAAGGTAATGCTTGAATAAGAGTAGTGGAATTTTACACTAGTCATGCATTGTACCAAGTGTCATTTGAGGGTTAACGACTTAAGATTAAGGAAAATATAATACTATGAATACGATAATTGTACTTTTAATAAATAATGTGTCTTTATTAAATGTTTTGAATAATTTATATACTTTTGTGAAGTGTAATAATTATGTTGTGATCATTATATTGAAGTAATTATGAAATTTTACTCAAAGATATGACGAATGATTTCAAAGTAAAATGTCCTCTTTAAATGCATGTTTTTGCATTGTTGCCATACTTAGTATATTATTGTACTAACACCATTATTCTCTACCTTTTTACATAAAGTGTAGGTTATAGATACTTAAAGGAAATCTCTAATATGAATAGCTTGATATGTGATTTTGAAGCTTACCGGAAGGAATTTTTATGTTCCAAGGATTTCCTATGTCATTATTTTATGTAAAGTTTTGTAATAGCTTAGTTATGATTTATGTTGAAAGGGTCGTGTACCTATGATACTCTAATGATGTTAAGTGTAGGATGTCAACAAGAGACTACAGTCTTTAACTATATATTATGATATTTTATATATAATGGAGGTTATATTCTAGCATATGATGTGCTCTGAAAAATTTTAAATTTTTTGCTAAATTTACTAAGACAATGCGATGAATTATAACTATGGTCTTGTATAAGACCTCCGAGAGTTCATGTATGCCATTTTATTTCTAGTAGGTGCTCCTAGGTTGTTAAAAACCTTGTCACATGACGGACATATCGAAAGGATCGTTGGTCAAACGATGAGCCATCAACCTTGGGCGTCGATGGAACCTTCAGTTATTCAATTCAAGCACAAAGGGGAGCCTCTGAATCAAAGGACGGATCCTATCAAAGGTGCGACGTTTAGATGACGAATAGTCTTTGTGGATAGTAGGTTAAACATGCAAAAGTTGTTGTGATGCTGCTTTGGTTGGGGTGTTTGAATTATTCACCCCAAGTCTGTTATGAACCTTGGACGTTTGTTTTAGGGTTTTAGGGGTTATTTAAGTTAGTTTAATACTCCTACATCTAGGTTATACTTAATTTCAAATATTCAAAACTTCTTCCTTAATAAACAACTCTCTCAAACTCCATAAAACATAGAACTCAAGAAAGGGATTGAAGTGAAGGTTTTGGTCGTTTTGTTCTTGTGAGTAGAGATATTGTATCTAATGTACCTTTTTTGATGAGTACTCCTCGTTTGTAGGGAATGAGTTATGTAGAAGCAATCTCCTCATAACTTAACTATGAGCCCTCATAGAACTAGCTAATCTAGTATCCATGTAGGGGTTAATACTGGTATTCCATGTCTAGCTCTAATGGTCTATGTCTATTAAATCTATTCCCCACAAAAGAATGAAATGAACTATGTATTTCAAAGGTTGTGCTACTTAGGGTGGTGGTGGTATGGGACGCTATCTACTCATTAAAAAATTAGGTATTTCGAGGGAGTCTTGGTGTGTTTATATGGTCAGGTACGCCTTGTGAAGAATTAAGAGTGCTCCCTTATTATATGGTGTACTTTTGGGTCATGACAACAACCATATTTAAGAAAATCATAAGAGCTATCCTAATAAACCTTGATTTGCAGCCCTAGGGGACCCATTCTTTGAAATGGTATTAATTATTTGTAATGCTTAGTGATAGTACCTTTTCTTATACACCTATGTAGACGAATGACTATATAAGAACAAAGAATAATCATTAAGTTGATATGCTTGTGGTAGTAGCTTTTTTTTTTATGAGACTAGAGTAAAAAGAAGCCCTTCATATCTGTTAACTATGTCTTGACATGGGATGTGTCCTAGCGCTTCCTTGGCAAGTAAAACACCTTCCACTATGTGGGGTTCTTTTGACAACGGATTTCATACCTAGCTAGTGTTGTGTATGTAAGTGAAATCCTATTCTCATCGTGCGGGATGGGCACTCTAGTATTGGTGATATTTTAGAACGTGGAGGTAGTGGAAAGGGAATCTATCTACACATGGAAGAGTATGCTTTGAAGATAATTGATTGATTTCCCTAGGTCTTCTAAGATTATTATGTGAAGTCCCTAATTGATTAGTTGTCTCTTTAATAGTTTTAATGAATAATGTTCAGTTAGTAAAAAGATGTTGAATTGAAAGGTTGTTATCTAGGGTAGTTTTGAGGTTTACTTAGGTGTGCTTAAAGAGGGTGTATGGGCGGTCTCTTCATGTCTTACTCAAGGCAGTGTTAGATAAATCTTAGGTAGAGAGTATAAAGTGATGAAAATTCTTACTTGTTGAATATGGAATATATCATATATGTGATTATTGACTTGTATTATGTATCTAAAACTCTCATGATGAACATTTTTATGAAAATACCGTGAAAGCATATCTTTAAGTAAATGTCCACTTTTTCATGGTTTTGTTGCATGTTCACCATGTTATGTGCATTCAATGTGCTAATTCCATATGTTTATATTTGTCTACAAGTGTAGGTGGCAATATAGTATTTCTTAGAAATTGATGCTTGGGAAGTAGATTTCTCTCAAGATTGGTATATTCTAGTTTTTTTGAAGACAAGGATTATTTTTGTAGTTTCCCTTGTATTAGCTATCCATTCATCTAGGGAGTTCCTTGAAATGTTTTCAAAGAGAATTGATGATCAAACTCTCATGTCTTTCAATCTAGCATTAGATTCTTTCTCAACTTGATTTCAAAAGCACGATTATGATGAATTTTTGTATTATATATTAATTTTAGTGTTTTTTTAATTACACAATTATTCCGACCAAAGTGTTACCCTATCTTCTAGGGGAACTTTCGGGTAGTCAAAATCTATGTATTAGAGCCAAAGGTTATTGTAAATAGTTTAGGTTCTAATTCCTCGCAAGCCACGTGTAATATAAATTTTTTAAACAGTGTGAGTCATTACACATCCATGAGTTTGAGGCTAAAAGAAGATAGAAGTTTCATTTCATCATTATTCTAGTATCATGGAATATGTTACGTACTATAAGATGATTTTATCAACCTCTTCTCTTGTAGTTATAGGACATGAATATTAGGAGGATACCCGCTACAAGTGAGGATAGAGAAGTAGCTAAAGAGAGGATTTCTCCCTGTTCTGACCAAGTCCTGATTGTTGTCCAAGTGCAAGTGAATGAGGAGGTTCCCTCTCATAAGCCTTGAGAACCTCAGGGACTTTAAGTGACCCAAATTCAATCAATTCCCCATGGTCCTCAAGGTGCATTTCTTGAAGGGGATATGACTAATGTAGATCTAAGGGCTTCCCTTATGGATTTGACCCGACTGGTGACAACTGAAGCTCAAGTCATTTGGTTGACCTAGCTAACAAAGGAGGTATACCCCAACCTAAAGTTAGTACTCCCGCTTCTAGACTTAGGGATTTCACAAGGATGAACCCTCCTACTTTTCATGGCACTAGGATGGATAAGGATAAACAAAGATTCTTGTATGAGGTGTTCAAGGTGGTGGACTATATGGGTGTGATTCCTAGGGAGAAAGTCGAATTAGCCACTTATAACCTCAAAATATGTGGCCCAAGTGTGGTATCAGTAATGGAAGAGTGAGAGACCCTTTGTAGAAGATCCGATATATTGGGAAGTGTTCAAATCGGCCATTCTTGATAAGTTTTTCCCCTTAGAGTTGAAGGAGAAGAAGATGGTAGAATTCATAAATCTTCCTTAGGGGGAATTACTGTGAAAGAGTAATCTTTCAAATTCACCCAACTCTCAAAGTATGCCCCAACCATAGTTGCCAACCCTAGGTCTAGGATGAATACGTTTGTGATGGGGATGTCTATCTTGGTGAAAAAAGTGTTTTGTACAACAATGCTCCTTAACTATATGGATATCTATACGGTCATTGTGTATGCCGAACAACTTGAGGAGTCCAATCTTAGGGAGAGGAATAGGGATATGAAAAGTCCTAATGTGGATGAACAAAGTCAACCCAAACATAAGAAGAGGTTCTATCATAGAGAGTAATCAATGGGAAACAAGGAAAGAGTTCCCAACAAAAATACCCAAGGACATGGCCATACTTTTGAGAGGTCTAGATGTTCTTCTTCAGGGAGTTATTCTTATAACCGAGATGATATAAACAGGGGTGGTTACCATTCATGAGATGAGATATTGTAACCAAAGTACCACTTTAGATGTGTACTCCCCATTAGAAGGGTGAGTTTCTTAGAAACAATCTCCTTATGCCTTAACAATGCGCCCACATAGTTATAGCTACTGGAGATTCCATGAAGAGGCTAATAGAATGACCCTACCATAGGGAAGTGGGTATCCCTTATTCGATATGGCTCAATATAGGGATTCCATTTCTAGCTCTCTTGTTCTATGTTGGTTAAAGCTATCCCCCAAAAAAGAATGTAATGAACTAAGTCTTCTAAAGAGTGTACTACGTTGGGAAGGTGGTGGTATGGGACAGTACCTATCTATTACACGGGTAGGCACATGAAAGGTGAGTCTTGGTGTGTCTTCATCGGAATTGTATGAATGAGTCTTTATGTGATCTAAAGGAGTTATGTAACTTGATTTTTAATGTCAAGAAAGTATGTTAAAGTAATGTCTTGTATGATGAAGTTTATGGAAGTTGAATATAGTGTGTCTATGTCCATGTAATCCTCAAGGATCATATTGTGGGAGTAGTACTGTGTGATGTAGCTTCCACATTGCACTTTGTATAACTTGTAAGTCAATTTGGTGAAGGGAATTTATGTGAATTTTCTTGAATGTGATTATTTCTTATTTAATGTGTTGGTGTAGAGTATTGACTTTTTACCCGTTCAAAGTAACCTTATAATGGGTAGTCTTGAAGATCACATAGGTGTGCATTGAAGTTATTGAATGGGTGGTTCCTTCCGTTCCCCCTTTTCCTTTTTTTTTCTGTTTTTTTTTTCTTTCCCACCCCTCCCCCCCCCCCATTCAGGTCAGACCTTGGTGAGCCTTAGGATAACCTTTGTTAAAGAAACTTCAAGAGAAATGAGTTAACTGTGAGTTTGTAAGTGATGGGTTCAGTGTGATGTTTTCATGGGTTTTTCATGCAATATCTTCTTGAAGTTTACTGTAGTGTACATTTTAAATGCTAAAATTATGTACTTTTATAGTATGTGCTAAATGATGATCTATATGCTATTTTACTTCTTTATGCATGAATATCTTACTTAAATTGCATGAAAGCTTATAAATACTAAAATGTCCTCTTTTGAATGTTTTGCATAATGCCCTACTTTTTACAATTTTTGTAATAACCCCATACTTTTTATACTCTATAAGTATAGGTTTGATGGAAGTTTGAATATTAGAAGGCAAACTTGGGAATCGATAATCTCAAGACTATGTCCTCATATATTCGAGGGCACGGTCTTTATTTCCTTAAGACCTATTATGTATTTTTCTTTCCTTGTTAAGGGCCGCATCCCTAAGATATTTTAGTTGTGTACTTAAGTTGTCTTGTGACGATAAGACTACTTTATAATATTTATAAAGGATATTTCTTTATTATTAGTACTGTCGTGAAATGGTTTAGTACCACACTACTTTTTATGCCTTATGCAATGAATGTTTTAGTATCATCTCCTTTCTTCGTGCTAAGAAAATGGTTAGTAAAGGGTGTTTAGTGTTCTTGGCACACCTCAAGGATGATACTACCCAAGTACCTTCAATTGAGTCGTTTCGATAGTCTGGGAGTGGCTTTGGATGTGTTCCCTGCAGACCTTTCTGTAGCCACCGGACAGGATACGACTTTTTAATGATTTGGAGCCGGGTCTCGTTCCCATTCATACCCCATTATAGAATGGCTCAGCAGAGTTTAAGGGAGTTAAAGCCCAACCTTCAAGAATGTTAGAGAAAAGGCTTTATTAGACCGAGTGCATCCCCTTGGTGGCTCCTGTCTTTATTGGGTGAAGAAGGAAAGATGGGAGTCTTCGGATGTGCATAAATTAACGGCCAAGCTAAAAAAGTAATTGTTAAGAACAGGTATCCTCTTCTTCGCATTGATAATTTGTTCGATCAGTTACAAGGTGATTGTGTCTTCTTAAGATCGACTTGAGGTCTGGTTATCATCAATGAAACACGGGACAGCAGATGTGGGAGCCAAAGAATGCTTTTCGAACCAGGTATGTGAAGTATGAATTGTGGTAATGTACTGTGGAAGAACGATGCCCTGAACTGCGTTCTGAGCTTGATTGAATGGGATTTTAAGCCATATCTGGATCGATTTGTGATCGTATTATGATGATATACGGATATAATCCAAAAGGAGAGGGAAAGGAGGAGAAGGGGTAGAAGGGGGGGGGAAAGGGGAGGGGAAAAAGAGGGGGCCAATGCGAAAGGGGAGGGGGGCGAGAGGCAGGGCCGGGGAGGGCACGGGGGCGGAAAAAAAAAAAAAAAAACAAAAAAAACCCAAAAAAAAAAAAAAAAAAAAAAAAAAAAAAAAACCTCAAAAACAAAATCAAAAATAAAAAAAAACAAAAAAAAAAAAAAACAAAAAAAAAAAAAAAAAAAAAAAAAAAAAAACAAAAAAACCCCAAAAAAAAAAACTAAAAAAAAAAAACCCCCCCCCCCACCCCCAAAAAACCCCCCCCCTTAAAAAACACAAAAATGGATGGAGTGATGGTGGATCCCTCTAGATCGAAGTAGTGACGATGGGGAAGACCTACTAATGTGTCAGAAATAAGAAGCTTTGTTGGTTTAGCCAGTTACTACCGTCGATTGGTTAAGGGTTCTCTTCTATTGTTCCCAATTGACGAACTTGACTAAGCAGAATTGTTCCATTTGTATGGTCGGATGAATGCGAAAAAAGCTTTCACAAACTAAGGGACCTTGCGACCTACTGCCACCTATCCTACCTTGCCATTAGAGGGTAAGAACTTCATTGTTAATTGTGATGCATCTATGTGGTTGGGGGTGTCGTGCCTAATGCAAGAGGAAAAATGTAATTGGCTATGCGTTGAGGCCATTAAAAAGGTGCATGAACGGAATTATTCGACCCAGATTTGGCGTTGGATGCGGTAGGTTGCATTAAAAACAATGGAACACTATAAATGGGGTTTAGTGGAAGTCTATATGGATCATCGGAGCTTACATTATGTCTTTGATCAGAAGATTTGAATTTGAGACAGAGGAGTGGATGAGAACTACTGAAGGATTATGATGTTACCATCTTGTATCACCCAGGAAAGCTAATGTTGTGTCAGACGCCTGAAGTCGAAAAGCAGAGAGCATGGGTAGTTTAGCCCAAAAAAAAAAAATACAAATTTTCTAGACGCACATTGGCTAGAGAGTTCAGGACTCTGGGCTAACGAACTTTAGAGGTTTTAGAAGTAAATGAGAAGGGAGGATTCTTGGCCAGTGTGGAGGCGAGATCGTCTTTCGTGACAAGATTCAAGGGAAAACAGTTTGAGATGAGAAACTAAGACGAATCAGGATATGTGTTGCGAGGAGAGGCTACGAAGCAATAATGGATGGGAAGGGTTTTAAGATTAAGGTAAGGGTATGTGTGCCCCGTGTTGATGATTGATCCCACACTAGTCGTGCAGAGGCTCATAGTTCCGGACTATTCTATAATCCTGGGGTAACCAAGATGTACTGGACCTAAAGAAACACTTTGGGGAGTGAATGAGCGAGACATTGTTGATTTTGTTGCCAAATGTCCAAAATTGTCAGCAATAAAGTATGACACACCAGAGGCCTGGAGGAACATTTCAGAGAATGCCCATTCCTGAATTGGAAGTGGGAGGAGAATTGCAATGGACTTCCTATTGGTTCTCCAAGAGACATTGGGTAAGTTTGATTTATTTGGGTAATGTGGACAAATTAACTAAGTCATGCTCACTTCTTCCGAGCACGTGAATTACACCGCAGAGAAGTTAGCCAAACTGTATATCTCAGAGATGTTCGATTGCAGGGAGTTCCATGTCCATCATATCAGATAGAGGCTACGCAGTTTACTTCTAAGTTTTCGAAAAAAACATTACATGCGGAATTAGGTACTAGGTTGGACCTAGTACTGCTTTCCACCCTAAGCTCGATGGGCAGTCATGAGCGAACAATTCAGGTGTTGGAAGATATGCTTCGTGCATTGTGTGATAGAATTCGGTGGTCATGGATTAACTCTTACCCTTGCAGAGTTTTATTACAAATCATAACTATCACTCAAGTATTGATATGGTATCCTTTCAAAGCATGTTATGGGGAGGCGGTGGAGGTCTCCCATTGGTTGGTTTGAGGCATGTCGAGGTTAGACCTTGGGGTACTGACCTTTTGAGGGATTCATAGAGAAGGTGAAATCATTAAAAGAAAAAAGCTTCTTAGCGGCTCAACGAAGGGCAAAAGGAATATGCAGATCGAAAAGTAGAGATTTGGAGGTCATGGAGGGTGAGCAAGGTCTTGACCTGAAGGTTTCTCACTGAAAGGGGTGATGAGGTTTGGAAAAAAGAGGTAAGCTAAGCCGAGTATATTGGACATTTGAAGTACCCTTAAGCGAGTAGGGGAGGTGGCGTATGAATTCAGCCTTGCCCCAGCCACTTCAGGAGTCACCGGTATTTCATGTGTTCTATGCTGAAAAGGTACCACGGGATGGAAACTACATCATCGTTGGGATTCAGTTATGCTTGATTGAGGAATTGTCTTATGAGGAGGAGCCCGTTGCTATTTAGATCGAGAAGTCCGAAGTTGAGGTCGAGGGAGATGGCATCCATTAAGGTTCAATGGAAGGAATCGACCGTTGAAGAATCCATTGGGAGAAGGAGGCTGAGAATGCAAGAAAGATACCCACAACCTGTTTCAGCTGTTGAACTCCTTTTCGGCCGCCGCGCAGCCTTGTGACGTTGTGGTGCTATGTTGTGAGGTGGTCACAGGGCAATTCACCGGCTAAACGCGTTTGGGGGCACTATGAACAATTGAGTGGCTGTAATGTGTATAGCGTTATCTGGAGAATAGCCGACTTGATTTAGTCGGTCC